>JABASC010001394.1:0-23934 GCA_019776185.1 Plutomurus gul | reverse complement strand
TGGGTTTAACTAATTCCACGTGGACAAAATTGCTCCAGTATTTGGTCGAAATTAGAATAGTATGGCACCCACACTGATGATCCTCCAGTCCAATTAGAATTGATTTGTCATACACAAACAAATATGACCTTAAACTTTGAAAAGTTGTAGTTCTAAAAAGCAGAGGCAATATGGTATTTTTTTTTGCTTTTTTGCTGTTTTTCAAAATCTCCGTATAATAAACACGTACACTTGGAAAG
The DNA here is from genome assembly GCA_019776185.1 of Plutomurus gul. Classification (NCBI taxonomy): domain Eukaryota; kingdom Metazoa; phylum Arthropoda; class Collembola; order Entomobryomorpha; family Tomoceridae; genus Plutomurus; species Plutomurus gul. The sequence goes on along the minus strand of JABASC010001394.1, from coordinate 23,695 downwards.
ATATGATGAATAATTTAAATAAATAAATGCTTTAGAGTTGAATTCATAATAAAAAGCATTTCCACGTGTGTTGACTAAAATAAATTTATTGCAGTAAAAGAAAATGATGGATTCAATTCATTTATTCATTTTATAATAAGATGTAGGTTGTGAAGGTATTTTATGAATACATCAATTTTATAAAGGAATACACTCAAAGCAAATTATTGTTTTAGGCTGAAATTATCAAAACAACGAAAAAGCAATAAGCAAAAAAGCGCTTTTTTGGTTTTTTGATTTTTTTTTACAAATATCCTTTTTTTCTTGGGGGAGCCCTGGTCAAAACGAAACACTGACTTGCATTTGTCGTTGTAAATTTTCAATGTGTTACCTTTAACTTGCCCTTCATTGTGTTTTTATGAACTTGAGCATTGAAGTTCTTCCTGAAAAACAAACCTAGATTCTTTGCTTATATAAGGCTGGCACAGGTTTATCTGAAATTCATTCTTTCAAGTGTCTTTTAGAGGAAGAATTTCTGACAATAAGATTAACATAATGAAGCTACTAATAGTAAGTGAATGCAAGTTTTTGAAAAATAAAACGTCTTTGTTAGAGTTGTGCATTCTAGATTTTTGTGGTTACTTTCAGGTTCTTTCGGCGGTGCTTCTTTCGGTTGCTGCGGATTCGACGAGGCTTCCTAAAGCTCCCGAGTCCCATCAGTTGGAGCCACGGAAGAATTTAGAAATCTACGACGCTGCAACAGGCAAATCATATGATTACGTCACACTCGCCACCCGTTTGAATCAGGATTTGGAAACCGTGCCAAAACTGAAGATGGATCCGGATAACCAGACGCCGGCTGACGATCGTTTTGGATTTTTGGGCCCGTTTGCCTTTCACAAATCTTTTATGAAAGGCTACAACCCTTTTTTGGGGGGTTTTGGTGAACCTTTCGGAGCATTTGGAGGTTAATTATCTACCGATGTATATCTAGTAAATCGATTTGTGCAATAATTTTCTCCCCTATGCCCTTTCTAGGTCCACCACCCCCAGGTTTTGGTTTTGGCGGTCCTGTCTATGGAGGTCAAGGGGGCTATGGTGGTGGTGGTTACGGCGGTGGTGGCGGCTATGGGGGTGGCGGTGGCGGCTACGGGGGTGGCGGCGGCGGCTATGGGGGTGGCGGTTACAGCGGCTAGTCTTGCAATCGTATACTGCAACACTCTTAGTGATAAATTTAATAGAATTTTGTATTGCCTTTGTTAAATAATGTCGATAGCTGAACTCAATAAATAACCGAGGAATTTTTATGAAAATAATTTCTCCGATTATATAAATATATTTTGGCCTTGTGCCGGTTCTCACATTCAGAAGAAATTATCATTTATCTAAAGAAAGAGAAAGTTTTCTTTCTTATCTATTTAAATGCGCTTTTGCATAGGCCTTCCCTCAGTCTTGACAGGAAAATCCATACGATTGGTTGGCGGCACACTAATTCTAGAATTCTTAGTCTAAAACATGAAAATCGGATTTTTCTTGGTAAGTTAAATTCTAATAAATAACCACGGTTGCTTTATTTTCTTTTGGCATCTAACATCGTACATTGAAATTCTAATGTATTCAGTTTTGTGGACTGCTCGTGAGTCTTGTGAGTGGAAGGATATTGAAAAAATTACTTTTCATCAGGAAGACATCAGCTGAAGACAGGATGATATCTCCTCCGTTATTTCCCTACTGGGGTCCTTACGGGATGTACGCCAGTGCTTTGCTGTGTCCATTTTCTGTGGGTCCACTTGGGGGTGTGTGGAATCGTGCATGTGCGGGTCCCGTTCCACCATTCCCTCCGCCTCCTAAAAAGAAGAAGAAAGCAACATAAAATTAGCATAAACTTTTAATTGCTTATATAATACGTAATCTATTTTAGAAATTAAGATAAAGGTTGTCGTCGATAGATTAGAACAAGTCATTATTGTAAATCTTCAACGCTTGCTGGAAAGTTGTTGCTGGACCTTTTGTAAATCCATTTTCTAAATATAGATATATTCTGTCAGCAGAACACATGAAAAGGCAACTGAAAAGGTTTAATTGTGTACATTCAGTTCATACATGTAATATACATAATACATATAGCACACTACCACTAACTACATGAGCGGTCTCTTTGCATTATAAAGGCCTTTACTAGGATTTCTGAAAAGTAGGCCAAAAGAAGCGACAGTTGACGGGTTACTCTATATATTTTACTGTGGTTGGTGATGGAACACTTTGTCACTAGTCGCACCTATAAACTCAGGGACAAGCAGTGATGGCAAGTTACAGTAGTGTGGTGTTATTAGTTCTGGTTACAAATTTTCATATTCGGCGTTATCGTTACACGTTACTCGTTACAATATTTCATTTTCCGCGTTACCGTTACAGGTTACTCGTTACAATTTTCCCTATGACGCGTTACCGTTAAACGTTACTAGTTATGTACAATTTTTCTTTTGCCGCGTTACAATTACGTGTTACGTTATTAACGAGGGATGAAAGTACAGAACATAATGAACCAAAACCCCTGCGGCGGTTTGGCTTCTTCTTGTGCACCTTTTTCTGTGCAGGGTGATTTTAGTGTGTATCATGCTGCAATAAAATTTTATTTACATTTTAATTAAGTGCTTTAAATTCAGGTTTAAGAATTCGTATATATCCAATATATCAATGAATAAAATTTGTGAAACTAATACAGTGTTTGTGTATTCACTAACACGCCATATAAAAGCAAATTAATGGAAGATGCATTTATGCCACGCTTTAATCGTTCATTTACCCTTCAGACACATTAATATTAGCTACTGTTGATTTTCATTTCGACCAATTTCGACCAATTAGATTAGCCACGATCAGGTATATGATACCAGGTATTAGTAATAGGGTACAAATAAAAGGTGCACAATATAAATAATAAATAGCTTATGTTTATTGAGACAAAGGAGATGCACGCAGATCATAATAAAATACTATAAATGGTGACAACAATAATAATAAGACTAAAAGCAAGCAGAATAACAATAATTTAAATTTAAAACAGTATGACCAACCAAAGCACACGCGTAGGAAGGTGCATTTAAAAAATTATAACTTTTATGTACGTATATTATTTATTTATTTATTACAGACGAGAACTGCCTCAAACGAAAGGCAACATTATTCTGCTGAGACCAATTTCTTTTATCTGGGCTGTAAATTGAGGCTCCTGTAAAAGAAGTGCGAGTCGTCAACTCCATTTACATCCGGACCATCGATTATTTGCAATTTACGTGGACTTCGATTGAATTTTACTCTTTCTTGGAATTCCTCCGCCGACGTCAAGTAACATCTGCACACGCAGCATGACGGAAAACGAAACCAATCGGAGAAAATTCCTCTGCATTCATTCGTTGGGTCAAAGGCCAACAATCTGTGAAGTCTGTACTGCTGCTCACATCTGCATGCACCACAAGTAAGAATTTATTTATCCAGTTTCGTTAGCACTTGAATATATTTTAGGAATTCAGGCGCGCATTAAGAAAAAAAATTGGTTGGGGTGTATGGGGCGCCCCTTCCCTATGTTAATTTAAATATGCCCACACACCCTTCCCTTTCCTTTCTGTGTTAATTTTTGAATCAAGGGGGGGGGACATGTCTTTGCAGACCAGTATTGTGGATACGCTCCTGCATAAATTGCTTCAGCAAAAAAGAAGTTTAATTGTGACTGTACCTGCATCCATCCCTGCAACGCATTTGTTTATTTTCAAAGGTGCACTTTTCCCAATGTACATATTGTTCGAAGGGGTACAAATTCAAAAGCGCCAGAACTTCTCCTCGTGTATTATTTGCCCAGTAAGGGGCCACCACCTCCTCCTTCACTGGACAAGCGTTACTATTTCCAATTTCGACATGATAAAAATTTAATAGTATTCATACATATTTAATTCACTTTAATATCCTGTTAAAAGAATTTCCACTTTGAAATTAAAATTCCTGCTCTATAAAAATTAATGTAATTTTTACAATCTCTTTCCAAATAATTTAGTTTAGATCTTACACAGCTTTGAGTGTGGCTCCTCCCCCATTTGCAGACATTTTGTTCTTGGCGACAAGGTTATTCTTCTTTTCAATATCCTGAAAAAGTACGTGACCATCGTCGAGTCTCAGTTCGTCGCTGAATTCCACACTTGCTTCCTGAGTGAGAGCGGTGGTCGTTGTTGTCTCCAGGTCCATCATCGTCGTTTGCGTCTGTTCAGGTTCATTCGTTGTGTTTTCCTCTTTGCTGCTCGTCTTGGAGTCCCCCGTCCCGTTAATTTCACTTGTCACGTTCACAGTCACTGTCTCTGACATGTTCTCATTCGATCGACCTTCATGTTCGATCGTGTTGTCAAAGTCTTCCGAGAATTCCATTCGAAGAAGAGACAATTGTCGCACTTCTCCGTACATTCGACGCATCAACCCTTGGTTTTCGAAAACGAAACGACGAACAGCGTGCCTGAAAATTTGTAATCAAATCTAAAGTTTTCTAAAATTATGCACTTTAAGTCTATATTTAATTTATATTTAATCGCTGTCATAATTAAAATTTTTATCTAATAATTTCTGCGCAGTACGCATTTTTTGTTAATTTTTAATTTAGCTCCTCCCACTTTTGCCTTTTATATCCTTACAATTAATAATTGCTACAATTGGAGGGAGGGGCACAGGACCCCTGTGCCCCTAAATACTAATTACGCCCTTGTACATGTGAAATATTTATCAATTTGTAACACTTGTGTTAAAACGTTGAAAGGACAAAATGCACATGCGCATGAGTCACATACTAATTATAATAACATGTAGAACAAAGTGCACAAAATGGAAAGCTAGAGCTAAATATAAATAATGAATAGTTACTTGACACTTTCTTCTTTTAACAATAAAGAACTGTACTACGTGTACGTATTATATGCGTATTAGCTGTTGACATTGACAATGTGTTTCTATTTTTCTCACTTTCTTAAAAAAGATTGTAACCCGTGATATGCACGGACACACAAAACAATGCATACAAAAGTAACGTTGAGTAACAAAGGAAGAAGAAACTTCCTTGGATTTCGCGGGAACCATACGAATGTATTTTTGTATTTATTGGTGAAAAATTCGTTTCATACCATGGATATGCTTCCCCTGGGAGGTTGCACCAGCTCTCTCCTTTGGCAAAGTCACAGGGTTCCTTGCTGAAGAAGCTCCTGGACTTTTTGACAGGCCGGGAGCACGTGAGCATATAATCCTCCATGGAATTGACATTGTTCAGCAGCAGCAGCAGGCCCAGTCCTCCTCCCGTCACCGTAGACACTAAAAAAAGCTGCCCACAACAACAACGAATTAAAATTAAATCTCACACAGGGTTTCCCTTGTGATTTTCACAGTGGGATTAATTACTGTGATCAAATATTTTAAAATATTTGATCACACACAGACACTTGGGTTGATTAATGTGATCTATACTTTATAAGTCGCATATAATCACAGTATTTAATCCCAGTGTGACGGGATTTTATGTGAAAATTTGTGATTTAGGAAACCACTATGGAATATTATTCTATAATATCGTGTCTAATAATAATCCAAGGATCTATTAATCTGCTTGCTACAGAAGATGTGAGACAGAGAGGAGAATATAGAGGAGAGGAGGACGCTGTGTTAATAAGTGAGCAAGTATTGTTGCTGACAAGAATTGCACAGCACGTCCTCAACGACGTCGACAGCTTTGACTTGTATTTTGTGGACTCACCTGTACGAAGTGCATCCTGTCTTTCTTCTCGCCACTCACTCACTTGAATTGTCGATTCAGTGCACTTGGTCGTATGATTCTTTAAGTCAAGTCCAAGTATCTCACTATCTCCCTCCAAGTCAACATTCTCTCTCTGATCACCAGCAGACACACACACACACACACACACAGACAACCCGACCGACACTCACCTGCACTCACTCACCTGTACACTTGATTGATGATCTCCAATAATAATATTATTATTATACTTCAAGATTGAGTGAGTGAGTGAGTGAATGGTAATAGATAGATGTTCAGTAAGTAGGAAGATTCTCTCTCGGTGTTTGTGCGACTCTGACGACGTCCATGCATCCACTATCTCATCATCTTGATCGTCTGAATGGTCTCTGTGCTCTCTATTGTGGGCTATTCTGTGCCTAAGGGAACGTGAATCTGTGTCAATGTGCCGTTACTCTCAAGTCAATTCAGTCAAAGTCAATACACCTGATTGTACCGTTCGTTCCTCTTCAGTAGTCAACTTTCAACTAGATAGACACCAGATAGATACACAGATATACGAGATACACTCGCTCCCACAAACTCAAAAACAAACGCCTCCATCCAACAATCAAATATATTATTATCATTTATTACGTGTCTATACAACAATATCAAATATACAAGTACAAACAGGGTTTCCAAATCCAGAAACTATAAAATCATCATCTCTCCGTTGATCCCCCCCCCTCGGGAAAATCGGAAAAAATTCACCACCCCAGAAATTTGGACAGAAGGGCTGATTTTTATGAAGGTATGCGGCCAAATTTTGACCCCCTTAGTTTTTCCATGCTTTCGAGAAGTTGACCCCTCCCTTGGAAAGTTGCGCGGTTTCGGTGTATTATGGTTTCGACTGTGATTATCACAGTGGGACTAATTAAATGTTTTTAAATCTTTAATCACAGAGATCTTTGGTGTGATTAGTTTTTATGGTGGGATTTTAGATGAAAAGTGGGATTTACGAAACCCTGGAAATAAATTTTGAGAATTTGTCAGCCAGCTAATTGATTGACACTTTTAATTGGCAACCTGGACAATTAATGGACAATTGATGGAGCACCGTATAAATAGAAAAGTGATAAGCAGAAGAAGACAGAGAAGGGGAAAAGGACGATGGAGAAATTATGCAACAATTTTCACATTATTCTTATTGTGATGTTGTTTTTGTCAGGAAAGTAAATTAGAACGTGAGAATCTAGATGAGTTATTCGTGTCAATTTTGTTGGGCCGGCCGGGGCAGGTGTAAACGCAGCAGCGTATAAGTAAGTAGACTCGCTCGCCCATGGCCTGCCTGCCAACTTCAAAGCAACAAAGAAATACCTGTTCTCGATATTAATTACCTATTACCTGCAAATGGTGCTCTCTGACAGCGCTGCTGGTGCATTCGAGGACGCCGATGATGATGATGTTATGAGATCACATATATTATATTACATGCACATGTAAGTACCAGTGGCGTATCCACAATAGATAATGGGTAGGGGCACAAACTGTCTTAATAATCGTGTTAATTTAGCTCCTCCCACTTTTGCATAATATATCCTTCCTTGATCGATTAATTGATACAATTTGGGGGGCAATGGACCCCCAACTACGCCCTTGGTAAGTAGCTAGTACACATGCAAAGTTTAGTAAGTGGTTTAGTTTAAGTAAGTAGAGAAATAAAAGGACGACGATGACGGGGACTTGTTTAAAGTAGATGCACATTCACCTCTTTACAGTAAACAAAGCTAATGACTACCATTGGCCATGAAGTTCCAAGCTCACTAAATGTTAATGTCAACAGATTAGAGAGAGAGAGATGAGAGTCAAGGCAGTCAGTCGATCCATAATTAGATTCAACATGACAACTCCCTCATATATGCAAATGCGAATGCACAATAATGATTATAATCAGGGTTTCGGGTGTGATTATCACAGTGGGATTAATTAAATGTTTTTGAACGTTTGATCACAGAAACGCTTGGTGTGATTAATGCGATATACATGTTATTAGGGATGAGGACTGTCCTATTAATCCCAGTATTTAATCCCACTGTGGTGGGGTTTTAGGTGAAAAGTGGAATTTACGAAACCCTGATTGTAATAAATCCATAAATAAGTCAATATTTAAAGAGATGACAATGCTGAATGCGACGACAAGAAAGAATGACGTCACAAAATGAAAAGACAGTAGCTGAGGGCTGGCGGACGTATTTTTTTGAGTTGAAGAGAAAGAGAGACATTATAGATGTTATTGAACAGTAGCAAGTAATTGAATAATAATATTTTAGACACTTCATCATGTTCAACATTTTAAAACAAAAGAAAACATTTATTTTCTGAAAACCCTATTTAAAAAAACATAAATAAAAATTTGTACTATGAAAATTCCTCACTACTACTAGAACTACTGAGAGCCTCATCATCCTCCTCGTCCTCGTCAGAGGTGTCTGTCGAAATGCGGGAGTTCGTGTTCGGGTTACCACCCGGAGGATCCAGTGAGTTCGACCGAAATTTCATTTTCTTATCTTCCTGGAAGATCAGGTGCAATTGGAAATTCGGAGAGAAGATCTTGTGCTACAATATTAAACAAACATAAAAAATTATTATTATAGCCAATGTCAATTTTATTAATTAATTAATCTTAATTATATACTTTTACGCGCAAAACCAAATAACGTACAATGAGCATAAAATACTTTTAGTTCAGGAAATTGTCCGAAAAGGTTTACTTCTATGAATTTGTACAAAGAGACAACGAAATAGCGTAACCACCAAATAATGAATCTTGGAATGAAAAAGTACATAAAATTCATGAAAGGCCGAAAAAATTGACAAACATATCCCACATCCCACCTTAAGCTTACATACATTGTCGCTTTGTTGCTCTGAAAGTAGTGAAACAAAAAAAATTGCGAACACTTTGAAATTTCTACTAAATAAAAATTTGAGAGAACCCCCTAAAACCCTTGTTTAAAGCGGCCGAAATACGATGGCAGAAAGATATTCATTCATAACTACATTATTACATTCTGTGAAAGGGTTGTTGCTTCTGTAGAAGCAGTGGATCAAGGGGGGTTAAGTGACTCGTACCCTGGTGGGTGGCATAGCCTGATAATTTTTATGTATTGTAGCCAAAGGAATCGTCTATTTATAATTATCGTCAGAAATGTCCAATAAAACCGTCTGCAAATGGCCAACACACAGAAATAGACAGACAAAGAAACGGATGGATGTTCCCTATCGCTGCACTACTTAAACGAGAAAGTACTTAGAGATATGAAGGTGTGCCTTTGAAAATTGATGATTTGCATGACAACTCTATCTCCCATTTGAACAAAATAGCAGTAGAATAAGGGTAATTGGAGATTAGTTGCTCTCGCGTTCTACGATATCGCGTCAAAATTACAGAACTATATTTATGCCACGTGTATGTACTATAATTTTAGTTTATAGAACTACAGTAATTATGTTAATTGCGTCACAAATTTTTATATTTCCAATGTTTAATAAATGAAAGTGTATTTACCAGTTTGTCCTTGTGGGCTTTGTCCACATCCGCTTTCTTCAATGTTAGCACTTTCTGGGGTGATGCTTGGGGGGCCAAGGGGGGTCTGCACAAAAAACGACACAACTGTCAATGAGCTGTACATATTCTCATTTTATTTCAATGATAAAAAGGGTCTGATTTGCAAAGACCCTACGATTAGATTTCAGATGTGGCTACCGAAATGTCGCTAGCGCCCAGTTCTTTTTCCCTAAATCTTTTCTATGTCAATTTTTCAGATCTGAGGGACGGACCCGACTTTCCGCACGATACGCCACTACTGCACCGACTCTATACACTCTAACGTTAAGGTTGCTACCATACCTAACAAAATAGTGTGCATACGAAATTTTCAACCTTTCTCTATAAAATTTGCTCACGTCGGACTAAAATTTGTATTTCTAACCAAATTCGTGATACAAAAAATGTTTGTGTGATGATTTGAAGGTTTTAATTTTTTTGAAAGAATCTAATTAGAGCCATTAGAGAAACCGAAACTACGTTATCTTAAATATGACGTAATTAAAGTGTCGTTTCTAAACAATGATTTTAGATATAATTGGGGCTGGTCACCCACCTATTCTGTTGGCACCGCCACTGTTGAGGAATGGGCGGTCTCTGTGTATCGGCTGGCGGCGGACAACTCATTGTCCTGTCCATCAAATTCTTCTGAAGGCTCTTGCTGGCTGCCGTAGCCACAGGGGAGGGAGATAGAGCTGCTGCACGACTTTCACTCTCAATCATCATTCTAGAAATTTAAAAAATTAACTTTATCACACTTTTTATCAATAAATTCACATTGGTCTAAACCTAAACAAAGGTCTTTTATTACTAAGAACGTGATTGAAACGGTAATGACAACATTCTCTTTGAAAGTGAAACTTGACAAGATTTTCAAGCTAAAAGCCCATTTGATAACAACAGACCACACAATGAGAATTTCTGTTTTCCAATATTTTTCATTATTTTAGGGCGAGAAACGAATAATTATGCGAAATAATTCTGATTTTCTCAAAATATTCAGAATCCGTTATTGCACTTTTAGACATTAAATGCATTCCACAGAATACAAAATTATTGGAAATTTTAAAAACGGTAAATCGATGGAACACACACATTTGTTAATAAATATGAACGACAATTGAAATGTGACAGACGTAATAGCGTAAATGGCAAAATTACATCATTCCTAATTACATGGGTGCACATTTTCCTAAAATTGCAAATTATTTATGATGTAATTTAATTACATCATAATTCAATTACATGTAATTTGGCCATGTAATATATGACCAAATTACATGACCTCAAATTACCATTTACAAATTACATTGAAATCCCGAAATTACAATTGTAATTTAATTACATAAGTAGTACACATTTCCCTGCAATTATACAAATTACTTCCTTGTATGACCTTGTGGGCAGCACCCACAAGAGATTGAAGACATGGCAAATGTTAGTAAAATTAAAGTCTATCTGAATTTACACTATTAACGTTTTTGAAAGCAGTTGGAACTGCATAGCTACCTGAGATGAATGTGAGCGTCGGCGCCTTGAACAATGTCATCGATTCGCCTTTCTTGTACGAAAAACGTATTGAACCAAAAATGACAAAGTTTTTCACGTTTTATTATATTTTTGCTGTATAATTCAAATCTCACGTCCCCCTGGACACTCACTCCAGCGCAGTCGCAGTCTAAATATAAAAATTAAAACACTCGTTTTAAAAATTACACGGGCTAAATATTATTATTTAAAGATATATCACACAAGGAAAAAAGTTAATTAGGGATTCCCAATTATTTGCCCTGGCAGATCCAAGGAAAGCTTGTCGCCCCCCCCCCCTCAAAGCATAAAATAGCCTCCCAGGGAGAACAGAATGGGGGGAAACAAACAAATTACGAAAATTACGTTGTCTTAATTGTTCATTTACAAAGCAAATATTTCTGAATTTCGAAAAACAATTATATATTGCCATGAACAAACTATCTAACATTTAAAAGGCATTAAATATTTTTTAAAGTTTTATAGTTTCAATTAACTGAGCTACTAAATGACTGACCTCCTTCTTTACATTGCTGACACCTTCCGAAGAGTTGTAAGACGAACTTATTCATTTTTTTATTATGTCTGTTGTTATATTCGAGACTACCGGTGTGATAACCGCTGCCGCCACTGTATACGTTCAATTGCAATTGCGTCCCGTAATTAACGCTTATCGTCCCCTCCACTATTACTTCCGTTAACTTTAGAGGTCTATTTCACAAAAATTTTAAATAAATCGTTAAAAATTGTTAGAAAACAGAAAGAAAACTTGAAATAAAACAAGGTCAAGGGGGTTGGGTTACCTATGAGAAAGGGTCATTTTACTATGTAAAATTGACTGGTAGTAATTGACGTATCTCTGTTGACTGGGAATTGTGACACCCTTGCGGTCATGCGTCCGCTTGGTAGCGTAAAGACTCAAAGCCTCTTGCGCTGTCGTCACTATTCCACTATGCAGCAAGTAGCAGCAAATCATGAGCCCCGTTCGGCCCTGTGAAAATAGAAAAACATCATTAATAAATAAATGAAGTATGAAACTAGAAATAGATTTTTCACTTGATTTCCTTTTTTGAATACCTTTCCCGCCTTGCAATGGACGGCTGCGACATTATTTTTATCGGTCCGCAGCCACGAGTCAATATCACAACAGAATTCCGGTATTTTGTCGAGACTCGGAGGATTGTGGTCGTTGAAGGGATAGTGGGCCACTTGGCCACTTTCGAACTTTTTCGGGTTGTAGCTGCGTTCTGCATAAAAATACAATCATTTCATGTCACACCTTCACCAAAACAATTTCCATTTAATCTTCAGCTCGCACTCGGTCATTATTGTTTCCACTTTTTCCCGTTCTACACAATCGTCGGGAAACTTTAGAAATTTTTCGCAAATCGAATAATATTTACTGTCAGCTACAAAATTTTGTGAAGGTAAAAATTCTAGAACTTTGGTCGAACTTAGTAACAGGATTCACCGTACCCATTACCCCATGGGTGGTCAATTATGGGAAAGAATGAATATTGCCCCAGAATTCTGTCCAAACAGCATTAAAGCGCCATTTGACAATTTGATAACATTTTAAATATTGCCCATATTTGCCCACCCAACCACTATAATCCACTCAGAGGGCAAAGACGAACCTTGTTCACTGCAAACATAAAGTGCAACTCATTTCTTTCGTAGTGAATCAACCGCACTCACGAGTCTTTTAAATTTCCATGAAGTCGGCAAACAAATCTTAATTGCTTGGATAAAAAGATTTTTCTGTACACGGGAGAATTGGCAGAAATGGGGAAAACGGGAGTTTAGAATTGAGAGTTGATGTTTTTGTGACTGGGAGAGCTGCAGAGCGCAATCAAAAATTTCAAGTTCAAGAGCAACCCGTTTCGCAACTTTAACATCGTTTCTACATTTTCCACGGATTTCGTCTTCTAAAGGTAATTTTGCCTTTTGGCAATTTTGGCTTTTAGGAATCACAACTGCGACAACGGTATAATTAAATCCTGTGCACACTGCAAAGCACATTTAAAAAACAGGTTCTTCTATTCAGATTTTCTTTTGCAGGGAATTTCCCTTGACAGGACTACCACCGAGCACTGAACGACGCGATTCCACAACAGATTTTGGAATACCAGCAAAACACTTTTCCATTCAATTAGCAAATTTATTAATTAGGAATACATTTAAATACCTGAACAAAGATTGTATATTTTGTAGCGCCCAGGGTGTTTTGTTTCCAGGAATTTATTAACATCATCAATATTATTGCGATAGAGACCTTCAATCTTTTCTCCAGGAAATCCCATTGCTATCACGTTGTGGCAAATGTCTAAATACATTAAAAAATTTAATTCTTAATAAATAATCATGTATTAAATTATTATCTCTCTGCGAATCCGAATTCCACACGATCTCTTTTACTAAAGAATGATCGTAATTGTAATTTAAATTGCATGAATTGCTCAGTTTGAGGTAAGTAAATGTTTCTTGTGTTAATAGAATTAAAATAAAATTTAAAAAAAAAATTTACACGAAAGATCCAAGTCAAATCCATCCTGTTTGTAGCGTCTCCTCTTCTTCGAAACGAGCCCCTTGAGCGTTGAGCTCATTTCATTGATGAAGAGATTGCAAATGTGAGTGAGGCTTTTTGACCTCTCAGTTGTGTTGGTGGTAGTCGTCGGAGGGTCACCAGTCACGGGTGACTTTCTTCTGGGCATTGGTGTGCAGACGACAACCAACACCAAACTCACTCTCTTCTTCGTCCACTCGCTACTCGTCGTCCTCTTCTTCTTTCTCTCTTCTCCTCTGTTCTTCTTCTCCCATTCCCATCACTCTCTCACTCACTCACTCACTCAACCTCAGCAGCTCTCTATCCTCTATCTCCTATGCCCTAACAGAGGTTGGTTTTTTTCGATCTTTTTGTTGCTAGGAGACTTTCCAAAGCATCTGATATAAACAGCGCCACTTTTTCAATCCTTTCCCTAAACCAAAACCCAGACGACCTTACTCACTCACTCCAATTGTTCACTTACATTAGTCTGCTATCATCTGCCGCACTCTTCACTTCCCAGAGACTGAAATCGGCTCAAAAAACAAACTGAACCCAAAATATGCCATACCTGCGCTGAGCTGGAAATGTCTAGGAAGATGTTTGTCGCAGCCTGGATTTCAAATGGGGGAAATTATAGTTGCAATTTCAAATTATTGCCGCTGGGAAAATGGGCAATAGCAAATAATGACTGGGAAAATTCACTTTTTTCCACTAGTAAAATAGGAAATTTTAAATAAAAAGTGCGGAAAATGGGGCCATATTTCCCCATAGGACTTTGGTGGGTAATTTGCACTTTAAGCCCTTAGTTCGACCCATAACAACTTGAAGACATTATTAATGACAGGGACATTCACTTTTCCCCACTTGTAAAATGGGAAATTTCAATTAATAAGCGCGGAAAATGGAGTCATATTTACCCCAAACGACTTCGCTGGTAAATTTCCACTTTAAACCCTAAATTTGACCAATGTCAACTTAAAGAGGTTATTAATGACTAGGAAAATTCACTTTTCCCCACTAGAAAGATGGCAAATTCCAAATAATAAGCAAGGAAATTCGGGCCACTAGTTTCCCATAGGACTTTGGTGGGGAAATTTCCACTTTAAACCCTTAATTTGATCTATATCGTCTTAAAACATTGTGCACTATCTTGTATGTATGTACTGCAGGAGTACGACCGCACTACACAGAAGTACGATCGTAGGGCGCACCCCGCAATGAAACCGAGTATTGCCAGAGCTCTCCTTTTATACAGATTTACAGGACTAACTACTGCTTAGTCAGATTTCCAACCGTCCTACGATTAATCCGACCTCTCAACAGATAAGTAAATATAGCCAAGAAATCCAAATTCACACACTCATTTTTCGCCTCACACCAAGGTCATTTTCAACGCCACAAGACAGCAGGTATCAATATAGGCAGCATGTGCATCGCCGTTATCGTCCCAGGTCTGCTAGGTATACATCACATTCCCTTGATCAACACGCAGATTAGGAAACCATGTGCAATTTGCATGAGCAGCTTGACGGAGTTAATACTGCTACTGTTAGACAGGTTCCTTTTTGCAAAGGAATTTACGAACCAAGATTCCCTTGGACCCTTGTGGACTACGATTAGACTACGTAACCACTAGTCCAGGAGTCCCTATCTTACTGGGGTTAAAGTTCCACTTGAGCTGGCCCGACCCTGCAATTGACTTTGTGGCATTGGTGAATGTGAAAATGCGTTAATCCTCCAATTTTCCCCGTTCCGTTAGCCCGCCTTACAAAGGCTGACTAATAAATACATTGAACGTTGTACAGATGAGATCGTTGTATGAAAGAGCATGCTGTTCCACTAAGGTTATTATAGGCTCAATAAATATATCCTCTGTTTGCCTTCCGCATAGAAAACTTAACTTTTACTTTAAAAGAAAGGTGTCGGTTATACCCGGTTGGCATCCCCGATGCGATTAAAGTCACTATTTTAACGTATAAAACGCCCTCTCCTAACTCGATGGTTTTTGCAGAAAGTTTTACAAAAAGCACGACAAAGAAGTAAAAACTTGTAATAATAATAAAAAATTGTTATTACAACTCAGATAGAAAATATTATGCAAGAATTTGGAAAGATTAATAATTCCTCGACTAAAAAGCAGATCGTTATACGCTATGCTAATAAAATATAATGCCACATGAATTGTAAATGCATCGACTGAAAAGAAATGACCTCGTCTTGACCTCTGCATATGTGTTTGTAATGCAAAATGCAATTGAGTACAACAGATGCTTGAAAACGGGAGGGGCTCCGATCCACTCTGAGAAAACCCGACCAAGTGACGTAATTACTTTGCTTTGGATGATCGTGTAACTCGTGTATATTTGTTATGCGAATGCATTATATTATAATTTATAATATGACGGTGGTAGAACATGAAGGATAAATTAAAAATCTGTTTTGGGTTTTAATACGAATGATTTGTTTGATTAATGGACTCATTATGGCGATTTTTTTTATCTAACAATTATTTTTTGTCGGTTTTCTTTTTTGGTTTCGGAATTTGAACGAACGAGAACGCCATGTTTATATAAATGAATCATGAATAAAGAGTGGAAAGGAAAATTATTATAATTGGTAATTAATTTAATGACTAATTTTATTGATGCCCTCGTTTTGGTGTGACAACTCGTACTCCATGACCTCTGAGTAGATCAGATCCTTCCATTGGTCCACTGTATGTTCCCTTTCGTCCACCGAATGGTCATACGGTCCGGGCGCGGGCTGCAAACACAAATCAAATTTACGTCAATTTTATTCGTTTTTTTCTTGTGTCGATTCGTAATTGATGGGATAATTTATATGTTTTCTTTGCTTTTCGCGCGGGCTAAAAATAAAAAAATAAATTCTGAACAATACTTTTTTAAATCTTTTCTTGTATTTTTCCAAGCTAAATTATCGTAATTGATTTAATAATTTGTGAATATTTTTTGTTTGCTTACAGCGTTGACCTCCGATTCATCGTACCAGACGTTGATGTAGGGATGCAGTAGAGCCTCGTCCACAGATATCCTTCTCTCTGGGTCAATTACCAACATACGAGACAGCAGGTCTCTGGCTTGGCTCGCTAGATCGTTACAAATAATCCGTCGATGAATTACTCTGACATATATGTATAATAATAATGTAATTCCAATTTCCACAATGTGTTAATTTTTAATAATTTTACTTTTTTTAAACAAGTAAAGAGAAAATTGGACAACCTTTGAGCCTGGAATGTTCACTGGAGTCCGAGGGAAAGAGAACATCTGGAAAAAGTCTTTCAAAAGAGTAACCGGGATGACGAGGTCGATTCTCAACATAATTTCGCACTGTCGGTTGCAGTCTCCTCATGAATTCTGGATTCGGAGTACCTGCAAAAACAATTATACAATTAAATAATTTACGAACACGTTCAAAATTGTGAATTGTCACTTTAACGATTTAAAAAAAAATCTTACCCAACTGCTCAATGATTTTATTCCACTGGTCGATGTGGTCTGTGCCTGGGAAGAGAACACCTCCGCGAATCATTTCTCCCATTATACAACCAACTGACCAAATGTCTACGTTTTCCTTGTAGCCCATGCCCAAAATTACTTCGGGGGCTCTGTAGTACCTGCAATCCAAAACATTATACAATCCGTGTATTAATATGATGGTAATCATGTGTATTTGACATGTGTATTGTCATTTCGTATTTTTTACCTCGTAACCACATACGGAGTCATCATAAAAGTCGTGCCTGCTGTTCGCGCCAGGCCAAAATCGAGTATCTTCAGTGTGCAGTCCGATTTAACAACAATGTTAGACGGTTTGAGGTCTCTGTCATAATAATTACATTCTAATTTATATTTTACATATTTTTACATTCACTCATTGCTTTTATTATTCTGTCAAAATATGTCGAGTTAATTAAAATAGTAATTATGAATTAGGAACCTGTGAATGATTCCGGCAGAGTGTAGATGCTTGATACCGCAGAGCATCTGATAGAGTAGATAACTCATCCTTTCATGGTCCAAGTCCATATTTATGACTTGTCCCAAATTAGCGTCCATCAGTTCCATCACTAAATAAACGTCTTGGAATTCCTCTAGTGATTTCTGAGGTGTGAAGGCATTTAATAAGCCTATTATCTAAAAACACACACATACACAATTAACATTCGAATGAATACACAATTTATGTTCCTACTAATTATAATTATTTTGTGATTTGGTTATTTACATTCTTGTGGTTGACGAGTTTCATGAGTTTAAATTCCCTGTAGGCCCTTTTGGCATGAGTGACGTTTTGGAATGGTCGAGACAATTTTTTGATTGCCACATTGCAGCCTGTACAACTGTCGTATGCGGAGCTGTAAAGAAAATTAGAAATATTCACATTCACACGAAAAGTACTCAAATTTGCTAAATAAAATATGATAGGCAAACACTTTGGTTGACTTCTTATAAGGCCCGTAATAATTCACTTTAAAAAAGGTAAAAAAGTACATTCAAATAGTAATCAGAATCAGAATGTATGATATTATTTCCAAATTTGATTACAAACGCAATCAAGAATTAATTGTCATAAAATATTGGCAATATTATTAATTTTAAAGAAAGGATTGACTGACCGGAAATGAAAAATGTGAATTGTTTGTAAAGAAGATTGTGAATGGAATGTGTGTGTATTACCAGACAATTCCTTGAGCTCCGGATCCAATAGGTTTCAGATTATGATAACGCTTGAGAATAGTAAATCGTGTATCGCCCACTTCGACCGTGTAAAAGCCGGGTGCTGGCTGCTGTTGTTGTTGTCCATTGTTGACCTGACCCGAATTACTGGATGAACCTTTATTGACACTCATTTTGAGACAAGTGCAGTGACTACTGACTAGTACTATCGATTTTTCTATTGGGTAGGTAGACAGCAGTCTGTGCGACATCTCCCGCCACCAACAACAATCCCTTCAGCCTTTTCGTAGCCAGACTTTGCTTCTTTGAGGAGATTCAAAATTCAAAGATACCTACTACAACTGTTTGTAGGTATTTAAATGATATTATTCTATTTATTATTATAGTCATTAGTCAAGTCAACAAGTCATCATGTGGAAGAGTTTACTGGAATTCGGTGTCCTCAGGGGGGTCATCCTTTTTTTGAACAAAATTTGGAATTGTTTCAACTATTTTTTTAAGAAAAATGGCAGAAAGGTAAAAACTATTTTATATCAACATTTCTCATTCATTATGTCTTCTGTTTCGAATTTCATATTCGGCGTTCAATTAATTCTGAATTATTTAATTTCAGAATTTCACTTTTAACCACAAACAAAATTGCAAATTAATTCCAATAAATACGGCACTTGATGCTTAAATTAAACTGTTGATTGTACACTTGTTGTTATATATTCTTGTGAATCAATGCAAAGTAAGCGTCTCTTTTTGACGGTTGCTGTTTGTCTTTATAGCAGGTTCCGTTCAATGACAACAACAATTTGAAGTCTTTTTCAAAAGGGAGCTTTTTAAGTTCTTGTTTTAATTTGAAGCACTTTTTAGTAAGTTTAGATTTATTCATACAACAAAATGACTCAAGAGAACAAAAAATAAATAATTTCATTGTCTCCATAAAACGAATGTTTCTAACATGTGACTTGGTATAACTTTAATTGGCGATTTTACAGCTTCTTCAACACCAGACGATAAAATACGAGTCCGTGCCCTTATCCCCTCTGAGTAAGCACCGACTGAGTCTCGTACGAAGAAAAGTTCTCGTTTTGGATCTCGACGAAACATTAATTCACTCTCATCACGATGGAGTACAGAGGTAGGTCAAAGTTCACCCACTGAATCATTAATAATTGTATACAGCATGGGATTAAAAATTCACGAAATATTATTTCCAGACAAACTGTAAAACCGGGAACTCCTCCGGATTTCATTTTAAAAGTCACGATAGAACGTCATCCAGTTCGTTTCTTTGTACATAAGAGACCACATGTCGATTACTTTCTAGATGTCGTAAGTATTGTCTTTACTTAAAACGAACAATTTCGTATACTCTTGTTTACGATATTAATATTGTGTGTGTTTTGTCACTTCTTGAAGGTGTCACAATGGTATGAGCTCGTCGTTTTCACTGCCTCTATGGAAATCTATGGAGCAGGTAAAAATATACATGCAAATATTTTAATAATTGAAATTTACCTCTGGTTTTAGAAATACAAGTTAACACGTAGCTTTATATCCGGTTTTGATCCAAGAGTAAAATATAATTGGATTGAATGGGTAATCCGTTGGATCCGAATTTCATCAATCGGACGGATTTCCCGATTCATTCAGTGATTAAAGATATTAATTTTAGCTAAAACAGATTCATTTGATTATTTTGTGTAATGTAATGCTTTATTTCACACATAAAGTTTTTGTATAAAAATTAAATATAAACTAGAACTCAATTAAGTATCCCTTGAAAAGCAAAACAGGCCCAATGCCATTAAACACAAAGTTTCAAATTTAAAGTGTACACGAGAAATTGTTCTTGTTTGCATTTGTAATTAAAAAATGCACTTTACGATTAGTTGCCAAAAGTTTAGCAGATTCCTCAGTTTCGTCTTTGTGTTTTTGTCATAGTGCCAAAAAATAATTCTGTACAACATTCAGTTGGCAGCTGCATTAACTTTTTCACTAATAAATAACGCTCTTCATGTTCCTTTCTTCTGCTTTATGACGGGCGAATTTTTTATGAACGTTTTTTTTGACAATGTGTTTTGTGACAGGAGTTGCTGACAAATTGGACAACGACCGGAGGATATTGGAGACGCGCTACTACCGCCAACACTGTACCCTTGAATTGGGTTCATACACGAAGGACCTGAGTAACATTTCTCACGATCTCAGCTCCATTTTCATTTTAGATAACTCTCCAGGCGCCTATCGCTCCTACCCGGGTGAGTCCTTCAATTTCAACATTCAACAACAATAATTACAGGAAAGAACGAATGCAATTAATCATTTTTCCCCTTTACAAATATAAATACCGGTAACACCAGATCAACTTCCTTACCTTCCCTTTTATAGAAGTCTATGTTAGGTTGAAAGTGTAAAGAAAACCCACATTATGTTACTTTTCAAAATTATATAATTTTGAAAACTTTAGTTTTTTTTGAATAGACAGTAAATAATAATAGTTATAATTGATATTTATTATTTAGCAAACGCAATGCCGATAAAGTCATGGTTCTCTGACCCCAGCGACACTGCGCTACTTAACCTCCTGCCCGTCCTGGACGCTCTCAGGTAACATTTTTGTAAACATTGATTTTTCATTTTTCATTTCGAAAAACTGTAAGAGAATTTCTTTTGTTTAGATTCACACAAGACGTCCGCAGTGTCCTATCAAGAAATTTACACCGAATATCACATTACTAGGTTTCAGCCACCGACCCTGGTAGTTCAATAAAACTTTCTGTTCATTTGCTAATAAGTATCCACCATCTTGACTTGATAATTTCTTTTATTTGTAATTATAACTTATATTCATATTAATAAGAATAAGTATTAACATATATAATTATACACAATACAAAATATCCATCTTTTTATATCACGGCATTTCAATCCCACTCATTGCACAAAAATCCACCTCATTTCTGCATCATTTATTTTTTACACAGGCAATTTTATATCCTCTAAACATTACTCAGAATTTGTTCATTTTTTCATGGATTTTCAAGTATCGCAGCTACTAAAACAGCGGGAACGATTAAAAAACGAAAGCTACTTTTAAAAAATCAACAAAATTATAATTAATGAATATTATATTTAAGTAAACTAGTTCTAATACAATTATTTCGTTGCTTTGAAAATATGACAAAATTTATGACTTCATTTGCATGATGATTATCTTGTTGGGTTTACAGATAATAGAAAATTGCACTTAATGCAAAAACCTAGTTCATAATTAAATTATCGGCCATTTAATCAATATCTGAGTAAAAACTTAAACACAGGTGACGCATACCAGTGAGTCATAAAATATGCGTCAACACGTTTTACACAAGTACGTACTCTTGTTTGATCATTACAGTAAAAATAAAGATAATTGTTTAATCATTGAGCATTTACATGTACATAGAAAAAGACAAGGGAATGCGCGCATACGTATTAGATATATTCCACTTTACAAATGTTTTATAACTAAAGTCTTTCGTAATCACTTTCATCGTCATCGGATACGTTCACGATTGGTTCATCACTTGGAATAACTTCTGCTCCAGCGAACAAAATTTTCTTTTTTGGAGTCGTCGTTTCGACTGCCGTCGTCCCCGCCCCCTCGTAGTCTGCAGGGATCTCCTTTGGCTGCGCTAAACTTGACTTTAATTTTTCTGAGTACTCTGCATTTTCTGCTGCTGATGATGTGTTATTCCTTAGCTCGTCCACATCTTCGTACACATCAGGCGTAATTATTGGAGTCTTGTCGGAGGGCACCGTCGATATCGACGGGCGGGCTAACAATATTTCACAAAATGTTCAATTTTCTAATAATTCTTTTTATATCAATCCAAAAGCAGGGTTTAAATTGGGAATTATACACCTCTTTCCCAGTGGGAAAAATAAAAAGGGGAATGCTGAGTGGGAAAATATGAAATTCCAATTTTTGCCACTTCATTGGGCAAAACGAGAAAATGGACTGAGGTGTGATAATTTAAAACAATGTCTACAAATGTCAAATTTTACCGAATGACATGACGGGATTGGAAAAGCCGCCAACTTCACTGCGTGTATTTTTCATTGATGGCTCAATCTCAAAGTCTTTCATGCCAACATCCGGTGAACTCCTCAATCGAAAGAAGAAAAATCCCGCAGCGCCAGCAGCTGCCACGAAAAGAATCGATGTTACGATGATTCCTGCAACGAGTCCCGTATTGCTGCATTCTTCACCGCCCAGTCCTTCGTAAAATTAAAATATTAGTAAAAGAAAGCAATGGCGGTTGCGGGCATATTTAGTGGGGGGAGGAGCTTGTGCCACCCCACCCAATAACATAGGAAGCATAGGGAAATGTTAATTTAGCTTCTCGAGTTGCTACAATTTTGTGGAGGCACAGGACCACTAAATACGCCCTTGCTGGTTACGCCACTCTTAAGATTAGTAATTAGTATGAATTTATTGTTAGTTAACTTATAGAAAAGCATACCTCCAGCAGTTGTTGTGCTCTCACATTCGCATTCACCTGGAATAGTTCATTTAATTATTTTTATATTGCAAAGCTTATATTATGGGTAATTATATCCTGTTAAACTGACCCGGAGCAGGAGTCGGTGGACATTCCGTTGTTGGACAATCTGCAAAAAAACAATATTCTCTTTTAGCAATATGACCGACATTTTGATTAGAAGAGGGAAGAATTTTGGAAGAGGATCGATTCTGTTCAATTAAACTACTCTGAGGCTTTCACAATTTTTTCCCATTTATATTCCATTTAAAGGAGATTTACCAGTTTCCTCACAAGGCAAGGGGACAGAAGTAGTGCACTCAATGGGCCCTAAATTCACAAAACAATACTTTTAATTCGCAAAGTAATTATATGAAAGGACGTTGACAAAAATTTGTGTAAAATCACAAAATGGAGATTTTTTGAATCTCTCACAAAATCCACTAAAAATTAGCGTCAATTTTATAATGATTTACTAAATTTAATCTTGGACACTTGCAACAACAATTATTGATATTTGTGGATATGGTAATTTTAGACAATTCGGAAAACTTGTTTACTACGCAGGCGCGTATCCAGAAAAGGCATTTGGTGGGGGCAAGGGTGGGGTGGGCAGATAAGCGCCTGCACTGACGATATTTTCAAAATTCTATTTTTGTATTATTTCCACTCTGCAAGATAAAATGTACGTAATTCCTACCGGGATTGCTTGTAGGACAGGTAACGCAGTCACAAGGAATTTGAGAGTCAGTTGTAGGACACCCCCCAATTGGACCTACATCAACGTTAACAAAAAACTATTTTGAGTGCATTTTGAAAAGGGAAAATAAATTCGAGGTTTATTTCTTTTTTAACCTGTAGATTCGCAGTCACAGGGTGCGCATGTCACGTTACCAGGCTCTAAAATAATTATAAAATTGACCATTTTAACGTTAGTTGCTTGGTTTGAATTATTTATTAATCATTTGTATCAAATCTAGTCGATTTTCTAATTTTATTATTCCTGAAGGATAAAAAAGATGTAAAGATTACATACTTTTATATATAAAAAAT
>JABASC010001393.1:0-23948 GCA_019776185.1 Plutomurus gul | reverse complement strand
ATAATTTTTACCAGATGGGTGGTACAAATGAAGCCTAGGTGGTACATTAGGAACACTGCTGGGAAGAGTATACCTACGTACATTATCTATGTATGTATATAAATTTATTATATACGCTTAGATAATAGATGAAAGTAAAAGCGGTGGTTCCGTGGAATGCTTTTATACATTGCATTATCTCGTGCTTGATATACTAAAAGGAATAGGAAGCGGCCGTGCTATAGGAGACGGGCAACTTTTATTTTATCTTTTCGAGGATTTCGAGACAAGGGTGTTGCAGAGTTGAATAGGTAGTTGAAGTCGAGTGAATGTGCATCTTTAAATGAGTCAGACAGAGAGAGAGACAAAATGCGAAAGCAAAGCAAAAAGACCCGAGGAGTGAAGTGCACTGAAGAGACGGTATGTAAAAATAACCATGCTTGGCATATAACTTTAAAAGTAAAGTGAGGATGGCCCGTAAGACTATCAAACTCCCTATCTGTCTCTACTATCAGCAGAGATACTTACATATTTACTACAAATAGTGAGTGCATGCATCCTTTACTTTTAGCTTTGACTCGACCTGCTCACCAGCTCACCACCACTTCAGCTCATGTCGTGTCTACCGATGATGATATTTTCGGTTTTGGGGATGTGTGAATTTCATGAAGCGTAACACCCTTCCCTCTCCTAAGGAGTTTTTTTTATTTACCCGTAACTTTTCTCCTCGACTTATCTCCTTTATTGCATGCCATGCCGTTGCATTGCATCGCTCACTTGATCTGGATCTATACTACAGTGTATTTACAATTGGTTGCTAACCCGTACAATACATGATGCAGTCAGCAGTTGGATTTACTTTTCTTACCTCCAGCTATCGGTAAATAAAAGTCGTACGGACGAAACAGAAAGAGAGACAGAGCTATCATATCAACTAAACTAAACATTTACTAGTTTGAAACAGACGGATATATTATTATTATGATGTTGCTTTTCCTTTTTGTTTCGATTGGCTTTCTGACACCGTATTTGTATGTATATATGTGCTAGGGAGTTGTTTATAATAATAATATTATAGTTACAGTGGCTCTTTTTACCTACCTGACTGAATCCCTTAATATTACCAGTTATTATTTCATGCTAGACCTGGTTTTAGTGCAGAGGAACGTAAAGAGTAAGAGAGATACGAGCCCTTATTTCTCGTTTCCCACCATCACTACTTCTCCGAGCCATGTTTAATTTTACTCCGGAAGCCTCATCATTAAGGTGTGCCTTGTCTTGTGCAACCTACATTTCTTTGATATATGTATGTACATTCGGTAGATATGTAACATTAAAGGGGCACTCTCGTCAGGTTTCCTTCGTGCAGGCCTGCTTCACTCATGTTGTTTCTCCCGGCAGTATTATTAGAATTAGTTACCGGTCTGGTGGCTTAGCTTGAAAAGATAGGAAGGAAACGGTCTTTTCGAAGCAGAAGGGAAAATTGTACACATACATTTATATTATGTAATGGAGCTGGGGTAGTTTATTTACTCCTCTGGCCTAACATATTAACATCCATCAAATCAACTTGTGTTTGCGTACACACTGACCTCGTATTCCACGTTTTATGCGTTGGGAATAATTACAATGCGAAGAATAATGAAGGTGCACCTCTCAAGCTCTCCAATTATTAGTAGCAACGATTATACAAGTGATGATTGCTTTTCGCTCTCTTCGTTGTTATTGGTAGTGTCATATATGCAAAAGAATAGCAGTAAGAAAAATATGATGTGCAATTGAATAGAAAAGCATCCAATTTTATTACAAATATATTTCGTGTTTATTTTTTATCACATGTTAGGTAGGCACTCATTTTGTGAAAGGATATCCGTGTAGAGAAAGTAAATAGTGGAATGGGATTCATTTGACTCTCACTGAGGTATCCCTTACACATACATTTGTAATAATATAATGGAACAGTATGGTACTCGACAGGAGATTCAGATGTGTGAATAAAATAAGGAGGTACTTCCAATTGAACGTACACACATACGTACGGCAAAGCAGTCTCACAAATATACTTATTTGGATTACCAGTTTCAGATATGGTCATGTTATTTAAGTTCGTGTGAGTGAGCGAGCGTGGATATATAGGTAACATTATTATGTTGCCGGTTTTGTGCAACCGAGATGAATTGTTTCTCACTGTACTATACTTTGTGTTTGCTCTGCTAACTGTAGTTTACTGCATTCAACTGCTTGACGATTGTGCTGAACCACTACGAACAAAAGGGGACAGTGGGAAATTGATCACTCATGATGAAAGAATGATTTACACCTGGGCCTTTTTTATTTGAAAAGGGGATGTGGAATAGAGGGTCGTTCTCTCAGTCTAATCTGTAAATTATTTTTTGAAAAGTGAGACCGCTTTTACGTTTTAGCATCCTATAATTCAAAGTTGGTCTCATTCGAGTCAAAACAATGGTTGGACCTCACCCAAAGCAACCATAATTAACGTGTAATCCCTTTTGTTTTAATATAGTGGAATTTTGACAATTGCTGTGTTTTACATAATCTGCAGATATACATACAGAGAATACAATGAGAAAAGTATCTTAGTGGAGGATCTTTGCTTATTTCAAAGTTAGTATTGCAAAGTGTCTACTATAGGTAAGCTAGTAACTTTTCATAATTTATCCAAAGAATGAGGCAGAGAAATTGTCCAGGATCTCATCTTTTGTATTTTGTTTTTCCTTTCGCTCAGTTGGAGACTTTTATCTTTTTTTGCAAAGGTTTTTCTTTTCGGTCCTTTTCACTTCAATGATGATTATTTTGGTCTAAATGGAGAATCATGAATGTTCTATAAGATACCAAATAAATTAACCTTTACCATATATACATATGTACACAATAAGAAAGATACATAGGATTAAAGAGCTGTACCACAACGTAGTTGAGGATGTGTTTGGGGGCACACATTTTCGTGTTGCTGTGCAGACACCGAGTATATACTGTTGTTTTTCTTTCTGGTCCCTATTATTCTGCAGTCTTAAGTTGCCAAAGATCTTTTATGTCATTTCTAAAGGTCTCTTTGATCTTACTGAAGAGGTTCATGTCATGCCGGTCCAGGTGCTTGTGTATACCTATATCCAGCTCGCATTTCACGAATTTTTTATGAAGATCTATTCACTCCATTTATACTTACTTATACTTGTTACGACAGAACACAATCGTTTTGTTTCATTTCCTTTTCGGTTTGTTTGTCCTGTAGACATTAGACGTCGTGTTTGTTCGCTGCTTTTGCAACATATTGAATCAAAAGAAAAAGATACTACATGAAATGAAATGAGTGTGGTTGCAGAAGCTTATATACAGTTTGAAATACCTAAATGTGTGATTTGGAGGAGTGGATTATTTTCTTCTATTTATACTCATTGTTACGTTTACTCTGCACTCACTTTAACTTAAACCATAACGGAAAGCACATACACAGCAGATGTTTCTCTCTGCCACTACCTTTATGTGCTGCACTAACTACAGAAAGTGTTTAAGGTACTACCTGGTATTTATTTTTATGATTGAATTTAGAATTATTTACCAGCACAACAATCTGTATGAGAAGTAGGATACCATTTCTTCTTATCATGACGACATTTTCCTGGTAAAAATTGCTCTCCTGCATTTCTCTATTGTATGCATGTACCTAGTTGTGTTGTACAGCACGTTAAGCATACTTTTTTTCTTCGCGTCTTTAATTTTTCGTTGCTTATCACACGTATTAGCTTTGTGGCGGTTGGAAACAAAACTGAAACTAGTTGGGCTGGGTTTGTCATGCCCTTTTATATACATGGGCCCTGGTGTGGATATTATTGAAGTAGGATAATGGCTACGTACGTATTATGGATATATCATTTATGGAAGTAGGGTCTTTTGTGGAAAAGTGAAAAGATTTCTCAACTCATGGTGTTGTGTTGTTCGTCGTTGGTTTGCTTGTTGTATGTGTGTGTAGTGTGTATCTCTATTGCATGGTTGAAATGAAATGAATAATTGTGTGTAATCATATTGAATGGGTTGTAGCGATGCGTTGTTGGTACTGTTGACCGAATATAATGCGTAAAAGATGTCCATTGTAGTGTAATGGAACCGGAACTATGGAATGAATTCAGTTTGTTTGCTGGGAAGAACCATTAAATGTGAAGTAGGAGAAGTAAACAAAAACATTAGACGGGCAGAGAGTGGCGCTTGTTATGCATATACAAATACGTACCGTATTCTTGTAAGTACAACCCAACGTCACAGACATTGCCCCTGATCAGTCAAAAAGAGTTTTTAAAATATTTTAATATACTTAACTCTTTTTACATCAGTAACCAGTTAAAAGATAATACTAAAAAGACAGTTTCCTTAACTATAATTAATTTATGGCAAACAGTGTATGGTAAATAGTAGTAAATGGGTAGCTGGTGAATCTGGACTGTCAAACTTTTAGGTACAAATTAGGAGAATGGATCTTCTAGTAAAATGGTGTGAATAACAGGAGACCTGACTAGATTGATTGGTAGTGTTAGGCAAAGTACCCCATGCTCACGATGAGCACAAAGCCTCTACCTAACATGAGTGGCTATTTGTATTGTATTGTACATATGGATGCATTTCGAGTCTCTCTCTGTATGTGGTACACTATAGTGACTAGTCACTCATTCCTTTTGAATGAGACGACCAATCGTGGAAGTGAATAATAACTACAACCTGAAATATCTGTTCACCGTATAATTCCTATAATGTGTTAAGGACCACCACTATTACAGTAGTACGTGGATACCTAATGCTTGCAATTCTTTTTGAATGAGCTGCTGGAACTGAATGAATTAGTGATGAGTGACTTCATCATGAAATGAAGATTTTTTTACCTCACTTTACATTCACCATTTTCATGGAGTCCTAACATAATTTGGCACACCTGGTTTATTTTGTTACTCTATATTTAACGCGATGTAGACAAAAATATGTGGAAGGCTTAACCCAATTCATTCTTTTCCTCTTCATCAGCTTTGCTCGATTGTAAATTGTCATGTAATGCTTGGTGAAGCTTTTTAAAGCGTTAAAGTTTGCTTGATTACTGGTTTTCACTCTGTGTGTGCCTCTTTTTCGTTCTCCGTCTACCATTGTACACAAGCAAGGCTTAGGTTCGCCTAATAAATATCATTATTACGTACATATAAACAGGCATCATTCGATTACGTATTACGTTCTAAAATGTCCCTCTCACATCCCCCTTGTCACTAACATGCTGATAAAAGGATCAGAAGAATGGATTGTTGCACTGAGACAAAATGAAAGGGTTAGCAGAGAAATTTGAGCGATGGACGATGAGAGGGGACTAAATGGAAATGAATGAAAATGACTTGTTTGGCAGAAGCACAATTCATGATAATAATGATGATTATGGCCTGGATTTGAATGGCTTCAAAGTGGTGTGGTGGTGGTGATGAAGTTGTTGATAATGATGGAAAATGTGATGTTCCTCTTTGGAATGGAAGAAAACATGACTCATATTTGCAGTTCGATGCCTAGGGTTGATTCTCTTCTGTGTGTAAAGAATAATAAGATGCATGTGATGACATGACAATGAATTAGTACTGGTGCACACTGGGGGCAAACAATTGTAATGTGTAAATTTTTGATTGATTATACAGGAGACTGTGGAGAGAAAAAGAGCAAGAAGCGGCGAACAAGTGGAGCCCTGAATGATAATCTGACATTGATTTCACAGCCGAAAAGCTCTCCGTCAACAACCAGTGGTCATCATGTTCCCGTACCTTTCGCACAGCAGTCCCCCGACACCACTACGCAAACCACCCCACAGGTACATAATTACACGTCAATAATGTTGACTTTAATAATTCGGTCTCCCGCTCAGATTCTTATTGAAATGTATGCCAAGACTATTATTGATTTATGAATTGTGATGAATATGTAGACGGATATGTCACCTGCATCGTCTGTCTCATCAGAGACTTCCTCGGCCACGATTTTCAGCTCGGCGGGTGGTAGTGGTGGGAGTCGATCGACGAATTCGACACCGACACCCTCTTCAAGTGCTTCTTCTTCCAGCGGAAAAGTCAGTACCCCGCCAGCAAAAGGACAGACTCAATGTGGGTTTGCCTGGCCACCGCCTCCTTCAACGCAGCAACCTCAAGCAACTCCATTCTGGTCAAATTCCGTTAATAGCAGCAGCAGCAGCAGCAGCACTGGGAATAGCAACACTAGCAATGTCGCCAACAAGAAGAACTCCACCAATACTCCTCCTACCAAGAAGTCTGGTTACCAACATCATTTAATTCCCAAAGTTGTAAAAAGATCCGCATCACCTTGTCCGAATATTGACGTGAGGCAAATCCCCTTGGAGCAGAATCGTCCGCCTCCCAGACAAACTACAATTTCCATAAAGAATTCTCCAGCAACATCCGGTGCTAGTCATCCAAACCAAAATCCAAATCTTAGCTTTTTTCCTATCCCATCATCTCATGGAGATGAGCTTAATTTGAATATGAACATGAGTATGAATATGAATACTGGCTATTCAATCTCACCAGTGGTACCAACTACTATTAACAACACAAATACTCTTCAATTCGCACATACTGTGGTCAATGCCAATGTCAGTAATATTAATGCCAACAGTTTGCCTATACAAATTCAAAGAGTTGTCGCTGGAGCCACCACGGTGGGTCAAACTGCAACGACGCTTCTTCCTCAATCGATTCCGAGCTCTATAACCATTTCCATGGTTGGTCAGCAACAACAACAACAGCAACCAAAAGCTGCAGTCCACCCTGTCGTTACGACACATGGCGTGAACGCTTCTTCAGAAGCTGTCAGCGAAAAGTCACCATTGCAATTGGTGCAAGATGTGGTTGACCGGTTCCACTCAAATCCAAAGTTGGAGGAAGCAAGCTCCAATGTCAAGGACATTACAACGAGTGTATCTCCGGACAGTCGGAAGGAGGAAAAGTCGGCGACCACTGCGAATGTAGTGGGAAGTAGTACTGTAACAGAAATATCAGGAAACGGAGTCGAGAACGCTGAGCTTGAAATTCAAATACCTGCTACCTCTTCTAGCGTTACTAGTACGAAGACCAAGCCAGATGACGACATTAGCATCATCGCGGCCACCATAGGAAATAAAACAAATGGAGCTGTGAGTCTAGTAGAAGTTTCGACGTCGAATGAGGCAAAACCAGTCGAACCGAGTCCATCCCTGAGTACATCTGGCACCTCTATTGCTAACTGTGCCCCTCTAATCACGAACACGCCCACTCTGACGACAACTACAAGTAGCTCAGCTACTGTTCCCATAATGACAGCTATGTGCGCTCCATTGGTGTCCAATGCTCCCACTACCATCATTAACTGTGCCACGACCACGTCCACATCACACGGTAACACATTAACACTAAATGCATTAAGCAATCTGAGTGCCATCAGTGCTGGGGGCACAAATCAACTCATTCTACAACAGTCACCCGATCAGACCAATACACAGAACCAAACCTTTTTGTCGACAGGCCCACAATCTCTCCGCTATCCAATTTTCCAGACAATCCAACCATTTTTCTTGAATTCAACTGGCGCACCTGGGGGTTCATTAATAATCTCACCACAATCTCAGCATCATCAAACAGAAACTATAGGTCAGCAGTCTTTCATTTATGATCATCAGGCCCACACACAACACAATACAACCGCAGATGGCATGCAGCCAATGTTGCAACAGACTACGATGGTGCTTGATCCTAGTGTTTGTGGAAATACGGGTGGTATTGCTGGTGGCCCCAAAAAGAAGAAAAAGAGGCTCAGCAAAAAGCAACAACAGCAACAGGCCCAACTTCAACTGCAGCAACAACTACTTCTGCAGCAACTGCACCAGCAGGCTCAGCAACAACAAGCCGCAGCGACAATCCCACTTACAATTTTCCCCCAGTCTTTCAACTTGGGTCCACAAGGATTTAGTCTACAACCGATGAACATGAATATGAACTTCTTCCCCACGCCCACTTTCTTAACGTTACCCAATTTGATTTTAAATCCTGCGGATGGTACCCTATTTCTTCAACCGTCGGCTCCTCTGTCAACAACCGCAACTCAATCAACAATGAAATTAGGTCAATTTCCACTGGCAGCCGCTCCCCAACAAGCAACACAACAGCCAAATCTAATTGCACCAAAAAAGGAAAACATAATCACCACTACATCAGATCGGTTAAAGGCTAGTCCAAATTCAGGAGATATTGGTTCGGATGACTCAAGGCAGAACGCAACACCCGATTCCAGCACAAACGACTTGCAGTTGAGTTTATCTGTGACGAATCCGAATCAGCAGAATTCTATTACACTCAGTTTACAACCACACACAACGTTAACCACCTCAAATCAGAAGAAAATCACTGTGAAAAGTAAGGCCGTGAGCAGTAGTAGTTCTGTTAAGCGAGTCTTTACTCAGAAACAGATCTTACCGAAAATCGATTCTACGACTCCATCAGTGGAAAACGGATGAACGGTTGTGTGACAACTTACAATGCTGCATCACGAATTCTAATTATGTATGAATTCGGATAGTGTTGATACTTAATGTTGGCTATCCTACAGACTGAAGCGGACAAGAATGTGTCTTGCGGCTTCGTAGATCTGATGTGATGAAGCTGGAGCTTAATAATGAAATCTAACAGACACATTGATTCTAACTGGACAGGGGTGCAGTTGCATACAGAGGAAATACTACTGGGGAAGAGGCACAATCACAAGTTGTAATACAGGAAGACAACTATCTAACTAAGTATAATGTCTATCTCGTTTAGATCCACGTGATCACTGAAATGATCACATGGGAGTACCTTTGATAAGTTAAATACAAATAAGTATTGTTTTTATATGTATTGTGTACGAAATTGGTTTAATTAATCCTGTATAAATTCATGTGCAATGAAAAGTTTAGTTTTGGTCCGACTACATTTTGAAAACGCTCTGGGTCTATTACTAGTGTCAATGCTTTTAGGTATGCAAGGAATTGACAGACTGGATGTTCATTACTGCTGCTGTATGTGCGGAAAACAAATCGCACGATATGAGATTATAATTATTGAATCGAAAGCATTTACTGAATCTAATTGTGCATTTTGATGGAATTGTATTGACTGGAAAATGGTATACGACATCTACAACTGAAACTTTTGTGACTTAATGACAGGCTGTAGATAATTACACGACTTATTAAATACCCAATTGTTTACTTATTTTAGCTAAGGTTGCTTAATTGCAGACTAAATATTAATCAGGTACTTGTATTTCTACAGTGGTTACAAAATGTTTATTTGGCGGTCCGAATTTGAGTGTTACGTTATGTAACTTTGGCCTCAATTATTTTAAATTATTATTTACTAATATTATATTTGAATTCCTCCGATTCCTCCTTATATAGTCACAAGTGAACGATAATTTGATGTATCGTGCCGTCAAAGCCACTAATATCTTAGGCCCATGAAAACAGTTTCCTAATTTGATTATAGCCTAACTCTGAAGTTGTAGTGGAGCTCTTATCTCACTCATGTCAAATATGATTTTTGTCAAATATGTTGATAGTAAAAGAAATGGGAAAGGAAACCAGGAGAAGAGAGAGGAAATTCCAGCCCTCAAAGAGAATTTCAAAGTAAATAAATTAAAAGAAAGACGTGCTCTCACTAATTTATCATCATGATAGGGAATAAATGAAGTGATGAATGACCTCTATGATCATTACTACATTTTTATCACTGCTCCGAAACTGCGTATTCATATATAAATATATCAGTCTGAAAGAGGGAAAAAGAAGGAATCAGCAAGCCTTGTGTGTTTCCACCGTGTTAGACCGTGGGACGACATTATACTCACGACACATCACATGCATGAGGTTATAATCTAAGCGCGTGGGCAGATCCCCAACTATTAGACGATTATCTTATATCTACACATGGTGGCATTTACTTCACATTAAATAGAAAGAAATACACATATAGTGTGATGAATTTTTTTTATTTCCATTTTTTCTTAGAGGACGTACTAAAAAACAATCCTTCACAGATCTGCCTTATAGCGTGCATTAGTTGAATTTTTCCTCTAGCTGTGTGCGAAAAAGTGAAAGGACTGTAATGAATAAGAGAAAATGTCATGAGTGGGATGCTTACTTGCGTCTTGGGCAGTGAAAATGCTAAGGCCGACATTCCTTGGGTGACAAAGTGTACTTACACTCTGTCATTATGCATTGGTACGTGTGGTAGTAGTAGTTGGTCGTACGTTACCATTCACGGTTAATACTATCCATCAGTGTACTGTTGGAGTTGACACTAGTATAGATGACCATTGACGTCTTACCACGACGTGATTGAGTACACCGGTTGATTGCACTGAACTGGGATTCAAACGAAAAAGAGTAGGGCTTAATAGCTGTTTTTGTCGCATAGTGAACGGTAGCAGTTGGGAGATGGTGGGCACTGCTGAGAGTAACGTCGAGAGAAAGATGAGGGTCTTATCGCTATGTTACTTATCAGTCTATAAATGAACGGTTCGGTTCGGTTGTGATAACTACTTACTGTTAGAATAGGAATTAAATTGGAATTTCTTTAACTTTTTACTCATACCGGTGATGTATTGTAAATTTTATTGGGCACGTGGTAAATACTGAAAGTTGTAGTTAGTATCTCTGTACTTTAACATTTAATAAAGTGTAGCCATTATTAAACTATCATTATTAGTATTATATATTGTATATGCACATAAATCTCTATTGTAATATTGTAATAATGGATTAACTGTAAAATGTTGAATGTGTGGTCTTCTCTTTCGATTTCTTATTATGCGTATCATGGTAAAACGTATCAGTTGTAGTAGCATATAGGTCTTGCATTCTAGTATTGTAAAATTGTAGTGTGAATTGAGGAGACAGGTAGATAGATTTGACATTCGGAGTATCTGTAATAATCTATATGTGCCGTTGTTTAGTATGTATGTCATTGACAGATATGTAACTGTAAATGCGTAGAAGAGACTAACAAAAACGTTAGAATACTATTAAACTAAATCTCGATGTAAATATTCATATGCGCTGTTAATTACAGTGTGGGCAAGTGTACAGTTGATGTATTGTATCGTCTGAGGAGAAGCTTTGGTGAGGGTTTAAACTCTTGTCTAGGATATAAATATTGTCTGAGGGATACAACAAACTATTGTAGATTTTCCTGTACAACGATTCGTCTTTTAATAATTATTCATAATAAAATGTAAGTGATGTACATAGGGTGTAATACAGAGGATTGTAAAATTAGGTATTAGCAACTACGGAATTATGAAAATCAATTTTCTCATACAATTTGAACCAACAAATAATAGCTACTAATAAATATGTACATACATACATAAAATGTTACTACTACTGATGTCGATGTTCGTGTACAGTAAATTAAAGCAAAGTGTTAACTAACAATAAGACTATTCAACCTATATGTATGTACATATATTACAAATACCTATGTAGGTACTACATTAAATACACTAATGTTTAATGAACTGTGCACATAAATACAACTTTTACCCTATAATAGAACTGTAGACATGTACAAAGTACAGTACTACTACAAAGAACAAATCAAAGAAAGTACGTTATAACTACTAGAACATTTAAGGTATATAGTAACGTGAAGGGAGTACGTACAAAAACCAAAGGGGTGGGTGTAGGTACTCCAGTCGTCCGATGTTTCTACTGAAAGTTTTAAAAGTACCAAATCTTATTAAATTGACTGACTGAGATATTATTATTCTTAATTATTAAATATTACTTACACTTACATATTATATTACACAACATACATACATACTGATCGAGTATTTAATTCTAAGTGTAGATGTGAACCAGTAGATTGTAGGAATAACGTGTCTGCATGCAATTGTAATGGATTAATGGAAATAGTAAGAATCTTATGGTACATACACTAGTAAAACATAATATTATGATGACCTAGTATGTATGTATGTTTCTTGGTGCATTTGATTGTGCAGGATTTGTTGTCGAGCGAGTTTTAATGTTGATAGGTACTATTTGGGATGGGAAAATATTTATGTAAGCAACTTACCACTGTCTGCACTGATTTTCAGGCGGATTGGGTCGGTTATATTCATTTGTTTTCGCTAGAACGTGTTCGTGACAGAAGGATTCAAAAGGGTAGGCTGTGTGTACAACTTGATTTTACTTATAATACTATGTTGATAATGTATTGTTTTACTTATACAGCAACAATGCCAATTGTCCTTCCAACTATTTAAGTGTAGGGTAAAGTTGGCTACCCATTTATCGTGTCATCGGTTTTCTCCACAAATGGAAATGAGGAAACGTTATTTTTATCTCTATAATTTAACTGTATTGTACCTAATTCATTTTAATTGTGTTTTTAGAATGTTTTGTTTAGTTGAAATGAAAATATTGCCTGATGCCAAGTGTGTATTCTCATTACAATTAAAAATCTCGTTGATGCATTGTGCGTACCTTTTTGTTTACTTTAATTTAAATCTTACTAATACCATTCACGTGTCTTGATAAAATTTTAATGTATTTTCTGACAATTGGTTTCATGTAACACAAGTAAAAGAAGTGGATGTATTACTCTACAATTCTACCTCGATTTGCATTTATGCCTGTCTACACATTTTCTCACATGTCATATGTGCACTCTACTACGACCACCACCATTGAGACTCGCATTATCAATTAATTTATAGGATTGCAGATAATCCGTATCAGGAGGATTCATAAAATGCCAAAAGAGAACTCGTATCATACATGCACAGTGATAATTCGTATATAGTACAAAAAAATCAGGTACTTATTGTACATTGTACTTGGCTAAGCAGTGTACTTGGCCCATCTCCGATTTTCAGCACATTTTATCGCAACTGAGACTCGAAAACAAATAGTTGAAAATTTGGGGATTAATTTTTCGCAAATTAAGGTGACACTTGGAGTGGAAAAGAAAAGTGAAAATCCCCCACCTCACCTTGAAATTAATGGAGTGTGCAAAGTTGACATCTAACATTTGCGTGTTATATTTAAATGTTGTACTTATGAAAGTGCAAAAGTACCTTGAGTTTGTGAGATGGGCTGATTCTGTTTTTGTTATCTAATTCACAGTCGAAGTGAGATTGAAAGAGTCTTTGTCTAATTCCTCGCTCTAATAATCTAATTCCTCGTCCTAATTGTCGCTTCCTCTAGCCTTGTATATTTGACAAATATATTGATGTGCGTAAAGAGAAGCCAGCGCATTTTCCCCAATGCTACCACTACGTAAAATTCTCTTAACTAGGATCGATATCAACACTTTACGATACGTTTTGGAGAACCTGTGATACATACAGCTAAAATAATAATCGTTAATGGATGTTGGAGTAACGAGGACGCATCCTTGTGTTTTCATGAAGATGTACATTTACAAGCATATTATGGGACATTATTGGCCACGATCAACAATAAATTGGGCTAAATTTCTTTATAATGGTTTTTTGACCATTTCCATGTGATTATTGCATTGGTATAAATGGCTCGTCACAATTAATCACCTATGTGTAGTGAACGACCATGTGGAAAGAGGTGTTCCCCTAATGGGGATGTACAATGCCATCATCACGAAAAATGAAGAACAAAAGCAATAAGTGGTCCAAGATAATCGCAGGGCATTTTCTGATTGTAAAAAGGAAACCTTATGCCGTGGAAAATTGTTCTAGGTGATTGCAGTATGCTCGATAGTATTCGTATTCTCTTTAAATGTGTTGAATTTACGATATTTGGTAAACAATTCAATAAAATTGATGATTTTTATGTTATACTGCAATTTCCGACCCCTTGCGCGACCCCTAAATCTAAATGAATTCTAATTAAATTTTACACAGAAGCTTTTTACAGCAAATGACACCGTTTTAGAGGGTAAGATCAAGAAAAATTAGAATTCTAAATTTTTACATATAGATAAGAACCACCCTAATATGCCTACTTATACCTTTGCATATTGATTGCACAAATTATCACTGCTGTGTGCATGCAAGTGCATGATATGAATTGTCACTACGCTTGATATGAATTCTCCAATGGCTTTTACGAATCCTCCTGAGTCGATTTCGCCGGGTACGAATTTATCTTCGTTATAGCCGTAGCATCGTTGGCACTGGTGTCAATATCCGAACACCCTACTACATAATATGTGGCCTTGTACATAAATAAACAAGATACTGGAAGTCTTTGTATTGTTATGGAAGTCGTTGAGGGAAAACTTTTAGTGTGTTTGCTGTTGAATGACATTCTCGTGGTGTTTGTAGGCACCAGATTAGCAGTCACCTATAAAGACCGTTACAATGCCCGATTCAGAACATATACAACAATAAGTAGAAGCGTTCTAACGAGCTTTACCATAGATCCACAGACAATTCGAGTAGGTGCCATTTATTTTGTAAATTTCATCAGTCGTTTTGAGTGTGGCCACTATTTCCGAGGGCAACAAATATGTATATATAATTTAACTTGCATCTTTTCTGGGATTATGCAGAGAAGGTAATCACATTGCCAATATAAATACTACGATAAATTCAATGATAAACGATAATGTGTCCTTAAATGACACGAAGCATCTATAATTCCGCACTTTCCATGCAGAGGCAACCTACACAGAATAAGGTAGTTGATCCAGCATACATTTACCACGACCGCTTCCGATGTCTCCGAAAGATTCAGTGCATCACATTAACGTAAGATTCAACTGGTTCACCTTACGATTTGCGAACAATTTTTTGGTATTCCAGTTTGCTATATGTAGGTTATCACGTACGACAAAAAATGAAAAAATAGCTAAAGTGGTTTCATTGATGGATTGTCGAAGAGATAAAACGTTCTTTGAACATCTGTCAAAATCGATCATAAGAAAAGTATGGGAAAACCTAGGTCTATTAATAATTCCTAAAGGACACGAAACTCAAATTACATTGCTTTATGCTACACTTTCTTACATATTGGTTGGATAACGTTTTCAATTACTTTGTTGTACAGCCGTCAAGCTTATGAGTTCATAATTTGGAATAATGGTAGAATATTTGCCCACGACAGCAATATGATATACTTTCATAATTTTAATGAGAAATTGAAAATTTAACATCGTAAACAAAACAACGGCATAAATTAGGACTAAAACTATAAGTGAGAAGCATATTAGTCTAAAAAATCACATTTGTGTCACTTTTGCCCTTTTTAACCAACTTAATTTCTGTAGTTGTAGTATACATACAGCCTACAACAGATAAGTAGTGGATCTGCTGAGATGAGTACAATTTTCGATCGTATCTCAACTAAATCAAGATTTAGATTCGTTGGATTTCGGAAAAAGTCGATAAGATTTAGGAAAAACCGTATCGATCTGCAGTTCATAAATAAATGCTTGTTCTCTGTACAACAGAGAGTAAGGAAGAGAAAGGCAAATATTTTAAGTGATGTGATCGTTCTTTACCCACCACAACTTGCTATTAACTACGATATATTATGTATAGGATGTAAAGGATTCTATTTGTCTACACTTCTCTATAGATCATTCTGAACTTCCGCCTACAACATACAGCATGGAGCCAAGCCATAGATTTCCGTCATTTCACTGGAACTTATACTAAATAAAGAGCTATAGTAGATCGTCGGAGAATGAGATATTGATATGGTTGCAGTAGAACTAGTAGGAGTAGTAGATAGTGAAAAGAGATGTGCTGTCTCTTCGGGGAAAATCGAATGGCTTACCTGTGAGTCTACTCTGTGTCTTTCTCCTATCTCAGGTATCCGTTATATGTACACAAAGCTGGTATATAGACTCTACGTGGAAGTTAAATAAGTACAAAGAGAAAGTGTTCATTGGAGAAAGAAAGTGGTTGCAGGCAAATTTCGATCTACACTGTTCCAATGAAATATTAATAATGATTAGTACTGTTCCCCATTGACGAACTACTGCATTCTGCTCGTAATACGAAACCGTACAAAACAAGCAAATTTCGTACGTATTCATTAAAGCCAGCGATGTAATTTCCAGGGAAACTTTGGATCAGCCACTCGATCCCAAAGGCAAAATCTGTAAACAACACGCCTTTTATTATGTAGGGGAAATTACCGGCTGCCTGCGTATCCAAAGCGTCAGTAGAAAGGCACAGAAACTTTGATTGGTTTCAGTGGAAGTACGCCATAAATAAGGTAAATAAAGATGCACTTAAATGGCTGTGGAGATACAATATACATTCATGTGATCGTAACTAAATTGTGGAAATATGGACCGTCTTTGTCTACCTATGCCAATAACCACAGTGACATAATATGATAATCACCCCGTAGCACATCGAAAAGGAAACATTAGGCTTTCCCGAATTTTGCCATGTATGAAACACAACG
This sequence comes from Plutomurus gul, assembly GCA_019776185.1. Taxonomy (NCBI): domain Eukaryota; kingdom Metazoa; phylum Arthropoda; class Collembola; order Entomobryomorpha; family Tomoceridae; genus Plutomurus; species Plutomurus gul. The sequence goes on along the minus strand of JABASC010001393.1, from coordinate 7,501 downwards.
ACTGTCAGCTTTGTACTTTTTCTTCAGCAGGAAACAACACGGAATATTCCATAAAGTCTAAGAGAATAGACTTTACTGCAATTCAGTAGGTACAGGCCAAAAGCTTTACTTTTATGACTGCTAATACTGGTTGAATACATACATAGGAGCTGACGCTAAAACAGCTTTCCCATTATTGATTATTATGGGAATTAAAGCGTATATGCATTATGGATGGAATTACGTACACGTACATTTTAAGCGTGTAGAAGGCTGGCTTCATGTTTTATTGTAACTAGAAAAGGGATTTCCCATATTTGAATATTTGTTGACATTTTTTGTGAAGTAGGTCAAACATTGCATTCAGAAAATCTTTAAGATATAGAAAGTCGCATTTCACTTGAGGTATGTTTCGCTTAGTTATTTTATGAATACTCTTAACTATTCGTGAATTATGTTTGTACATACGACAAATTTGATCAATTGATGTTAAAAGCTAATGGTTTCTTCTATTTGATAGAGAATGTATTATTGGAGTTGAAAACAACTGCACAGGATATTTTTACTGATGGAGTTTCCCGTATGTGCTTTTATGAATTCAGAAAAAATAAATACATAGGAGATCTGACTCGGCAGAAGTTTGAGTAAATACTTTATATAAGTAATCGTGTTCATGTGCGACTTTACTTGGAAACTGTGGGACGTACAAAAACAATAATGTAATCAAATTGTTATTCGTACAAATAGAGTTTGAAGTGGTGATGCGAGTGGTTGTATAACAGTATCTACGACAGCAGCACGACGGACGTTATGAAATAAAAAAGGAGAAAGAGTGTACTTTAGTTAGCAAACGGGAAATAGACGAGCGTAATAAGGTTTCGGGTCGATTCTCATAAGATGATACGGAGTTTTATGCTGAACCTTGTGAGCGAGCATTCAAGACAAAGTAAATAGGAGACAGATCCACTACAACTCTCTCACTACGCCTTTAAATGTCTATTTTTATAAGCCTTCTTTCGCTTAGTTACATGAGTGAATTGTAAGCGCACTGAAGTGTTCAACTCTCACACTCCACAAGCAAAATTTCGCTATCACTCCCTAACTAAGTTATTAAAGCAGGATGTTGACAGTATTTTACAAAAACCCACTTACAAAATCATGTAATATTAATGGCAGGGTGATTGTATTAGGAATTTGTGCTGCCACAACTTCGTTTAGCACAGTTTTGTTACTGACCTGAGCCCAGATTGCTGTAGTCGTACAAAGCGAAGAGAAAGTCTTAAGAAGAGAAAGCACCACATTAACCCATCAACTAAATATATTGTTTACACAATCCTTTCAACAATTATATTTAAACAGGGACATTATTGAAATTTATTTACTTTCATGTGTTCAGCACGAATAGTATCTACCAAGTGGACTTGCACCACACACGTACAAAATGTAAAATCTCTAGAGGTAGATGCATGACATCATCATTTGTTCCTAGCAAATTGTCAAACGTCATCAATTCTCATGCTTCCCCCCAGACGACAGTGACGCAATTGTTTACCCTCCTTGAATGTGAGTCATCCTAATACGTCTCAGTTTATGATTCAGCCAGGTACCTTTGGGAGGAATAATCCTATTGTTTTCATAGAAGAGCATATCATTCTACGTGGCATAATTCTTTGTTGTAAATTGTTTCAAGTTCGAAGAATCATTTTTGTGTAAATAAATGCAACTATTTTTAGAGCAGGAACTGCGGAAAAGCTATTAAAGCAAAAAAAACTAAATAATATGTTTCGGTTACAATACTTAATTACATTCATGGGTAATCATTAATGTGAGTTTACAAAATACTTATGTAATCGTAACCAGCAATTACTTGTTTACAACAATTCTAGACTCGTCATTGTTTACCTACCTGATTTAAGTATCTAAAAGTGAATGATATTTCTCTGTAGCAGTAATGACTAGTAAATTTGACGTGGTGAGTCATATTTGCTGACAGGAAACGTCAGCCGTTAGCTGTTTATCGGAATGTCTCAATTGTAAATTAGACATCTCTCTCGAGTGAAAGCCGTTGCACAGAACTTTGTACTAACTCTGTGAGGTCATGCAGTGATTTTGTCAGACCGGCAATTCCTTCTACCGAGCAACTCTTTTCAACTCTCCTTTCATTTGAAAGTGGAGTGCTCGTTTTTGCAGCAGTTTGGTACTCAAAAGCCCAGAACACGTTTCGCCTCCAACAACATTTTTGACAGCACCGCTTTCATCTTCAGTGCGAAGTATTTATTTACCCTCAGGACCCTGCAACTACACGAGACAGTATGTGTCGATCTGTGTACACTCGAGGTCATGCACAGGAACAGAACGTTGAGGCGTCACTCATGAAGTCCTCCTCCCAAGTGCTTACTGACAAATGCACCATCATTAAATTTTCAATAAAGGAAGGATGACTATCCGCGTGGACGTGGACCAGCCGAACGATATATTTATAATATTGTACAGCGATCAGTGTAAAAGGGAACACATGCACAGAATAAACATACGTACGGACGGGGCATAATAATTGTTACATATGTAGTAGTTTTGTAGTATGCACCATAGATGGGACCATCCCCTCATTCTCCATCACATCAACATCGCATCCCATCATTCCCCGTCACATAACATCCCCTCCCATCAACATCATTTGATTTTGAAGGGCAAGATGGGATGGGATCACTGTGATGGGCTGTGATGGAATGGTGATGGGCTATGATGCTATGGGGAGCCCATCACTGCGATGAGCTGTGATGTGATGGGCTGTGATGGAATGGTGATGGACTGTGATGGGCTCAATGGGCTGTGATGGAATGGTGATGGACTGTGATGGGCTCAATGGGCTGTGATGGGATGGTGATGGCGAGCCCATCATCATGATGGGATGGGATGTGATGGGCAACGAAAAGTCCCACCTATGGTAGGAACTGCGAGGCAGACCAATATCGATTCTCTCAGCCCCCGCTATATTTTCCATGATTCCAGTTGCTGAAACGCACATCTTTGATTGTTAAGCATTCTATTCCACTTGTTCAGATATCATTGTCTGCATCAACTACCAACCATAATATTTTATACTCATATATTGTGACCGGTCTGCGAATTTTGTCCTATTCGTTTAGAGTTGTCATGCCCTAATAAAAGAGAACTAGACGTGCGTATCAAATTAAATGATGGGTCACTTGGCTGTGCACCTATACACTATTATATTTCCTACCTGTATTGTATAGTAGGTATAATAGTTAGAGATTTTGTTGAGTCCATGAGGTAAGTCGAGCCTTCATAAAGCAGCAGCTATTTTTCAGCTTCCCATTCAATGTCCATGAACCACATGTAATAGTAATATTAAGAATCGGATGCTTTTGATCCTTTGTAATGTGCACTCTAATACTTATATTAGTACATTATAATCCTTATAGTAACGTTTATGTGTGAGTATTTTCAGCCGGGAAAAGTCTAGCCCACCATCGAAAGAGTGAAATCTTGGGATGAGCCAGCCTTAATTCACTTTATTTGAAAGGAGAGTAATTAGCGGTACTGGTTAAATGTGTAGTACTCGTGCGTATCTATTATGAAAAGAGGATTAGAATCATTTATGAGATGCTCAGGGACGTGGACGGATGTTGGACGGACCATGAAAAATATCCTATATAGAAAACTGAGTTGAGCCATGTATCCTCCGATATATTTGAATCCCATAACACAACAGGGAGACAGCTAAAGCAAGTACACATTCGTTTTACAACATTACAATCAGATCAAAAAAACACCTAAGTCTTGCTCTGTGCTTCAAAGAGCTTGTATTTTGTACAGATCTTTCGATATTACAGTAGTACATTCTATGTATGTGAACGGTAAGGAAGAAATGCGTCTCCGGGGAGAAAATACTTTATTTGTATGTGGAAAGTTATGTAGTCAGAGAGTTGAGCCTAAACTGAAACATTGCCAAAGCTGCTCCAGAGTGAGACTATGATAGCAGATCTGACTACGACTTTGTCCAAATATATAATACTATATAGTCATTGCGTATGGTGGTGGTGGCTCTCTGAAGGTAGATAATAGCAGCAGCCAGAGTTTGCACAGAGAGAGCAAGAGAGACTGAGTGGAGAATCGATTTACATTCACCGAGAAAAGAAAAAGGCTTCTCGTGCACTGTTGTGCCCTAACTTAGTACGAGAGACAGAGAGAGTTTCGGGTAAGTGCGCTGTGCACTACTATACGAGTACAACAGTTCGTGTATGTATTCGCCAGATTCGATGCCATAACACTAGATAGTCGTGAGTGAATGGTTTGTGCAGTAGTGTGCGTTTTAGTACACAGTGTGGCTGATGGCTTGCTTGCTTCGTCTTTCCCAAAGTCTGGCTTTCCCTCGATGGCAAAATGTGTTGCGCCTGTTCTTCCCGTTCCAACTTTCACTAGTCGCCTTCGAATTTGTATACTGAAATGACTTGAGTAGAGTTGACTGGACAGATTTCTCCGTACACTTGGTTGCAACAGAGAGACGGGTGAATTCTCTCTTTCTCACTCCCAGAACTCTAACTGTATCTCGTCTACTGAATACGTGCACACGTAGTACACCTTCGATGCTCCATAAGCACAGAGGGATCACACATGTCTTGAGCTGATGTTTCTGCTTCGTTGCAAATATAAATAGAGCTGGAACAACGTGTGATAACGCTAACTTGTAAGCCTACCAACAAATTGTGCATAGGTGCTCCTAACACATATTCTGTACTTTCACTGTGCTTGTAGTATTCTGCCACGGTGATGGCTTCTCTTCTTACTTGCACATTCATTACTTGCAACGGTGTTTGTGTTTAAACAACACATTTCCTATGGACGCATTAACAATCTAAGTATTTCAGTTTTGGTGGAAAGATACTGTACTGAATTGTACATAAGTGACATCGTGCAGAACACTTTTCTCATTCCAAATGGTGAACAGGTACATACATACACAGATGCACTTACTGTTTTTTGCTGCTGTACCTAGTGTGCTGTGGGAACGTGATTATTGTGAGCAGTCTTTGATTGTCTACCAGTTAGAACTTGCACCGTAACAAAAGTCCAGCCAGAATCTCTCTTTTCATATCCGGGTAGGTTTCGTTCTCTTTCTTCTCTGGTTTTCCCGGACAGCAACGTAAACGGAGATATTCTACTCCACTTACTTACCGATCGCCAATTAAACGGTAATGAAGCCAAGAAATTTGCAACTCACCTACAAATGAAATGAATTCAGCTTTTATGTAAGAGGAAACTCAGATATCGCCCACTTGTTCGCCGCCGACTCAACCAGAAGTAGCCAGAGAAGTACTCCTGTTGTTCCCCAACCACCTTACAAGACCAAGGTAATTGAGACAAGCAGTCTGATGTGGTGTATTTGCATACACGATAAAAGAAAGTCCTGGCTACAAAGAGAAAACTTTTGTTCACCCAAACGACTGGACTCTGCAGGACGTTAATGCCCCCACACCACAATTATACAGGCTGGACAACTGTTGTACTTGCACACAGTCATATTGAAAGATGAAATAAATGGATTGCGGTTCTATAAACGATTGGCCAAGCTTCCGGGTTTGAATTCCGAGCCTTGTGCGCTCTGCCAGTTGCTGGTAATACTAATCACGCTGTGGCCACTAAGCGATGCCTCCAGTGGCGAGAACAAAAGAAGAATACCAACGAGTCTGCTTTATTTATTGTTCATGTTACACGGATCCGTAGACAAATACGTTTACAACCACGGCACCACTACTACGTCAATAGACACAAGCATTGTAGTAGAGCGGAGAGACGACTTCCACCATCCACTAATAACTCTTTTACTATGAAGTGAATTATTTTCACGGCAAGACCATAACAATTCCACGTATTCCGTTGAGTAACTCCTGTGGTGAATAAAAGGGTACACGAGACAGAGAGACGGAAGGTGAAAGGTGAACTATTTAATAAAACGAGGAAGACAGCACTTGTTTGTATTGATTGATTTATTCCCCCTTCTGTGTGCTCTTCAAATAGCTTGCCTCCTTCTTGCATTTCAGAATTGCAACACCTGATATTCTCGGTCGGCTGACTTCACTTCCCACTGTTCCCACACTATAACAACACTCGCGGATAGCATGCCAACACCACCAGGAATATAAAATGCACTACAAGTTGCCTTGCTACGAGAGACGATAACGTTATACTACTTGAAGATATAAAGATTACCATCTACTGTGTCTGAGGACGCTACAAGTACGACTATTTGCTATTAGTACATTGTGTTCTGAGTTCTCGTAAACACAGAGCACGCTGTTCTACACATCCAATATCCCTTTAAGATTGTATTTATTCTGCAGAAAATTGTGATGAAGTCGCATCTGACAATTTTTGTATGGGTCGTCCTGTCCCATTGTGTCATGTGTGACATGAAACGTAAGCACTGTCTCTCTATACCTATTTTTAGGGTAAAATGCACGCCAAGAGAGTCGATCGAATCTTTAGTTGTCATTTTATTTGCTGCACATTCTATTTGTTTCCTTTACGATTGTCAGGTCTACTGTCTACTTGAATTGCTTTTTTGCTTCAGGTAAAGAAAGGTATATACTTTTGCTAACTAGCTTCCCGCTGCATAAAGAATCTTTAGAATTTTAGGTGTGAGCGCGACATTGGATTACCTTTATAGTGGTTATAGAATAATACCCCGCTGATCCTATACGAAGTCATTTGGCTTTTTCTGCTTTAAATAAAATTCAATTGCATTATAGAACTGCGTATAGAAATATTTGCATGAACATCCTTTGAATTCATTTTCAAGATTCACAATAACATGTTTGTGAAATCGCATGTACGTGTACAGACAGGCTACGCTACAAGGCAGAAAAATTTAAGCATTTCTATGGCTTTGTCAGAAATAACACTTTCCGTGCCAACAGGAACGTAAAGATGAGGAAACCGTAGTTTTTTCAATCCTACTATTACCTATGGTTAAGAAATGCATTCTACGAACAGACTTTGTATAGCCTTAAATATTTATTTTCTTCCATTATTCATATAAATGAACTACGACAAACGAGATTTCAAATTACAATTTGCTTCACCATGGAGATCTCTTCTGAACCGACTGATCTTACCTTAATTGTATGTTGTAATATTTGGTTAGGATCTTGTGCATGAATACTGATTGCGTCTCGTAATGATAAATCAAGTACATACAACTAAAATATTTTCTTACCAAAGAATCAATCAAACTACATTCACGATTTAAAATCAATCAGAACTGAAATATAAATCGATTCATAAGCCTAGGTATTTTCTGTGAATTACCAAGAGCAATGATAGGTCAGACGGGAAAGTCTTTCCAGTATGCTTTCATGTTTCGAATTTCCATTGCTTGTCACTAAACCGGTTATGATTACATAGTAGCCAGCCTCGTTGTAAACAAGACAAAAAAAATGAAATACCCATAAACATCTAAAAAATTAAACAAATTATACGTTCTTTAGTGACACTCCAA
>JABASC010001392.1:0-23987 GCA_019776185.1 Plutomurus gul | reverse complement strand
AACTTCCCTAACTGTTGCAAAAATTTTATTTAACTTCTCATATTTATCAGTATGAGCATGAACAAAACAGATTTATGTAAATAAGACACAGTATCGAGTTAATGTTGTGACCGGTTTTTTCAAATACATGACCTGCTAAAATTACCATCTGCCAAATTAGTGACATCTGCGAGTTGAAAAAAAATTGATCGGGTGCTAAAGCATCCCAAAGTATTTTTGGGGCAAGAAAATTCAATGCCTCTGCCATCTACAAATCATTGATATGCATAAAACCATAACTTTAGGTAACATTAATTGCAGCGATAGCTGCGAGCATGGAAGGAAATGTTGACAATGTCGCTTCTTTCATTCGAACAGTAACCTTTGTATTGGAAAATTGTCGCTGTTTGCATAAAAGGTAAAGGAATACTGACAGAAAAGAAAGTGATGACATTATTCTGGTATAAATGATATGCCCGCATACTTATAACATACTTATAAACATACTAGTTATGCTTAGAGTGCCTCGAAAGTGCAGACGTGCATTCCTATTAGATAATAAAAGGATTATTGGAAATAGAAATAGAATTGACAGTCCACAATTACTTTAGAAATCGATGCGTAAATCATCCAATTCATCGGCAATCATTGAAATCTGCCAATCATTTTAATGAAAATACTGGGTAATACTCACATCGATAATGTGAGTTGAAGTATATCGCATTGATGATTTATATATATCAGCTAATTCGATATCACCCAATCTTCGTCATTCAGTGATGCCATGCTAGCTCAGAAATAAGAAATTTGATATTGCGGGTACTACTCGATAGCTGACAGTGGCATCACTAAAAACAACTGCATACATACTTACATATGTATATAAGTTTCCTGAACACTAGATACACTTAATACTATTATTGCGTAATACTGAAGTGTAGTTGAGATCTTATTGCAATTTATGTCGACACACGCTTATTAAGTACACCAGAACCAATGTAGATCGAGAATTGTACTTTAACCCCAGAATTTCAGAGGGATGATGTAAATGCTGAAAACTTCGTTATCATGCTGCTAGCTCGTATCGCTCTAAGTGCACATGTAATAACGTTAGCACGATAGTGGAACTACATATCAGCCTTGTATTTGCAAAAGGCAACTTCAGTCATACGCTTAAATTTGTTTTACATAGCATATGTAGTCCAGGTGTAACATGCCCAAAACGTAAAATCTAACTCACTAATAGAATATTCTTGTTCTCGTAATTGAGTGCACTGGATACTTGCCACAGTTACAAAATTCCCTTTGCTATTAGTTAAATTCACGAGATAGCACTGATTGTGAGTAAAGAGTTCTGCAAGAGGAATACAAAATTAAATACTTCATAAAGTTGATGGTAGTTCACATCACGTAACTCAAAAACTACCTGCTGTTTCTTCACGCATCTAATAAAATTTCGACTCCATTTTAGATTAATTTGTACAGGGACCATATTTTATATGGTTGTAGTAATTTCAATTTGAGTCTTGAGTCCCCCAATACCGCTTACAGTGGAAATAAGTTCCTGTCTCTACTCAAGCAAAGTGAAACATCGTGTAATACTTTCAGAATTATATAACTTATATTGCACGCACAACAACCGTGAAAAAGGAAAAGAAAATATAAGGTCGCCTCCTCTGAAAAAGTGGAAAATTACGTTTCTACTAACTTTCCATTAGGAGAAACGTAATTTCCACACACTACGAAAGGAAAACTCTGTGGAATACTAACAAATATTTATTATTTGAAGTCCAGAAGGGTTTGCAACTGTAAATTTCACACCAGACAATATACGTACATAAGGTTTCTATATAGAACTAGCATTGTGTGCTTCCTATAGTTGGTTGAGCACACCTGGAAGCTGTGAAAGAGAGCAACGTGGCAATTGTTCTATTCGCTATTTATGTCCTCCCGATAAATTTCTGTGTTCAGATTTCTAAGTTCAAGTTACCAACTAGTTTGTTTCTTTTTTGTTCTTTTTGGTTCGTGCCAAATGTCAAAAGGTTAAGAAAGTACCCAAGAAGCTGAAACAGTGCATCGTTGAGGAAGTGAATTGTGGATGGGTGACTGGGGACACATAGCAGCAAGATTCTTTTGTCAAATGTTTATTTTGTTGCATTAGAGTGACATAAAGGTTTGTTTGACTGTGAACCTCCGCGAGTACTTACGTACACTAACTGCATGTACTTTCACCCATACAAACACTTCCTCTCCAAATAATTACATACTTATGTAACAAAGTGCATTTATCTGTCTAGCGAGACTTCCCTTTGGATACTTAGCTTCAAGAATACGTTATATGTAAAATAGTCTGCAGACAGGAATCCGTTTCCAGTACCAAGACACTAAAATGTAAACAATGTTTCGATGTGGTTGCTTCAGAAAATGGTAATGAGAAAGTGTCGAATAAGGAAAGATGACACTTTTGTTTGTCTGAGGAAATACACAAGATTACTTTATTTACAAGACGATCCTACAAATATCTTCTCTTATTTGAACCTTTTCAAACAATTTAGGATGTTTGCAGGATTTTCTCCACAACTTTATTATAGACACTGTTTTACATATAGTCTGCTACTATTCCTATTTGTATTCATAAATGGCACAGTGTAACATGTTAGTATTGGCACGTTATTGTTCAATTGAAGAGACCCATTCGACACTTGTTTGTATTGTCAAACTCTAAATTAAGTCTTAGTTTCATATGTACACAATGTGAACCAGCTAGGTTTGTATGTATGCATACATACTATAAATCTATGAGTACAAGAGTGCCAACTGAGCCCCCACTCAAGGCAATAGTTACAAACATAAATACAATGTAATATAGCTCGGATTGATAGGTTCTGGTTAAGTGTACATTGAAGAATAAAGGAGAAAGCCGATATTATCCTCTGCTGCTCATCTTTCTCCTGTTTGTTGAATGTTCCATTGAAGTGTGAGTGAGCGCTGCGAGTCGTTTGGAAGTACTCATTCATTTTTATGCTTTCTTCAGGTTTCCCTTTACTCTCACTTGTATTGTAAGTTTGCGCACCTTCAGATAGCTTTCACTCATGTTCAAAATGAAGCAGCATTGTGCATTCCAAAAACCTGTAGAAGAACTCTGGTCGTATGGGAAAACAAAGAATGGCACCCAATTGCTTTGGAAGGGTTATTTATGGCCATGGCCATTAGCATTGGTACTGTTGAGAAGTCAGTAAATAGTATTCCCATTTTATTCAGTTGCTTCCATCATTCATTCTGTCACTATTTTCATTATCATTCTTTCTGTATAAGTGTCGGAGAGCACATGACTCAATTTGAGAGTTTATCTATCTCTTCATAGCTATGTAAATAAAGTTGTTCACACAGAGGCAATATTGGGGATTAAACTTGATTGCATATAACCCTAGTATACAGTGAAAGTAGCTTATACTTCTCTAATAGGGGCCTACACAGAAGTTAAGTCATACCAGTGCACAAGCACTTGTTGACTAAAAGCAAACGTTTCAATTTGATTCCATGTCAGTCTTGTTAGCAGTGACAATGGATGAGACCAAGTAACAGTAATGAGATGTAGTAATGGAACAATGCTTGCAAGGCAAAAGCCAACTATTTAGGTTCCTTTCGAAGTCTGTTTTCGTGACTACAGACCGTTTTCTTATTCAATTGCTACAATTTTGTATCCACCTGTTCGTTGCACTAAAAGTGAGCTAGCGTTATGTGCATGGTAAACTTTGTTTCAGTGTGGCAGTTCATTTACTACATTGATTTATGGTAACCAGTGTGTCTAAGTTCCTTATTAGTTATTCGTGTCGTTCCGGCTTTGACCATTTCATTAATTAATTAGAAGTCGTACCTTATATATACATATCGAAATTCAGATCGAATAACCTGGGAGAAAATTAAATTGAAATAATTACCAACATAAATATTTAGTGGAAGAGCACATGGTGTTTAAGTGAAGGTAACTGCTCTTGTCTGCTTGGGGAAAGCAAACTTTCACAAAAGGGCTGAGGCTCTGTATATGTGAGTATTGTCGTTTGTCAATATGTAGGCAGAGGCTGCTGGAAAATCGTCAATACGGACAGGGGCATAATTTTAGCACGCTGGGATTCGAAAAGTGTATTTTCAGATTTTGGGCATTAACTATCATTATCTGCACTAGTTGGTGTAATTATGTGATGACTCGCTAATTGAAAGGTTGGTGGTTGGTGGGATGGTCGCATAAGCTCAGAGCTCTTAATTAATTTTTTTTGGATGTAGTACTCTTTTGGGATCACGTACCGCCGTGAAAACTTGCGACATTATGAGCTGCGTGCTGACTCCGAGTCTGACTGCAAAGCCTGGATCGATGCCATTCGCACAGCAAGGTAGAGCACACACAGCAGATACTTATTCCTATACAGATAAGTGCTTAGCTAAAGTATTAGACCTAAAATGTCCTATTAGTCTAACTGTGCCACTCCAATATATATCCATGTACGTGGACCATTATAAAGAAAGTTTCTTTATGGACGTCGAAAGCTATTTATATGCTTAATTCAATGTAATATCCGTTAGCTATCGAGAAAAGAATTTAAACTTGATTGTCAAAATTTCTTACATAGTAGTATTATATAATACATCGACTTGTAGTACTACTTGGAGAGATAAAGAAACTGAACCCTAACAAAGTACTACTATGTATTTGGGTGGTGCAGTATGCTATAAAGGTTTCAGACTAGATTCTAGATGTAGCTTAGTAATAATGCTAGCATGTACAATAACCGTGAGCAGAATCGAAATGAGTTTGACTTGAATTCTATTTTTTCGACAGCTTTAACAAACTTTTACTTCAAAAAGAAGAGCTGGAACAAAAGTATTTGCATCTTTTACAGGCAAGCAGACATATAATCCCAACCCATTTCATTGGCTACTAATACTATGTATCTGTGAATCTGAACTTTTAGGTTATTTTCTTCCTGTAATATTTCTGTTAACCATCACGTCCCATCCTAAATATCTACTGCTACCAAGGACTAATCTTTTTTGGATACTTTGTTTTGACTTTAAATTTTTTTTATTAATAAACTTCTTTCCAATTAGATTGTAGAGTCAGAGAAAACAGCAAAATGGCAATACACGGTACAATGCGAGCAGCTGGCATCCGAGATTAAAAAACTGCGATCGGAGGTACCTTCATGTTTTGCACATTTTTTGTCTTGCAATTGTACTATTTCATATTTGTGGTAGTGCAAGCAAGAATATTTTCGGTTTATTTTATTAGTCTACTTGTACAGAGAGTGATTATAGACATTCTGGAATAGTAAATAGGTGATTTAACAGTTAGACACTTGACTTTTCGACGTTATTAGAAGAAACCCTTGTCTATCGGATAGAACAAATTCAAAACCGAGTTGAAGCAACAAAAAAAGTTGTGTCAACCAGCAGGTTCACCAAATATAGTTTCCAGAGAGATTGGCCTATAAAATCTACCAGCACTAGTAATAAACCCTCAGTCTGTCTGATTACCTGGGGGGGTCTACGCGTAGATCCACACCGGGAGTTTCCACACATTGGTGTGGACGTGCATGGGTTCCTGCACAATAATGCCACGTATATACTCTTTACTAGAAATGATGCTGAGCAGCTGAAATGATTTTTCGCATCCTGTGGGTCCTTTTTTATTTTTAATTGCTAAGGAAAGTTACTACTTACTACTTTAGGGGGGTATTTGGGAACTATAGTTCCCAAATATGTATACAATCAATATGTATACATATTGATTGACTCTTCCCCAGCTGGATGACACTTTCACAGTTTTAAGGCTACAGTTTTGAAATGTTTCTATCCGATAGACAAGGGTTTCTTCTACTAACGCTGAAATTTTCAAATGTCCAGCATATAGGGATAATTACAGTTAATAGAAAAATGTCTATAATCACCCTCTACACATAGTTAGTAGTAGTAAATACCAATACTTTGAAAATGGAACATTGTTACTTACTGGTGTGGTAGCATTTTTGCTTAAATAATGCGTATTTATGAAATAAATGACACAATTATTAGCGGGAATGACAATGAGTCTGCTCAGTTTGCAAGCGCTTTGCAAAGAACGTGGCTTACTACATTACTAATTCGTAGCCTCACATTTTGGTTTGAGTGAGATTGAGTGCACCGCACCAACAGTTTTATTATTATAGTAATTATTAGGGAGTGTGATTATGTAGAATACTCTATATTTAACACTACGTAGATGATCCTACTAACACTCACGTATAACATGTATTGTATGTACATATGGTATTGTGACTTGTCATTGATGGCGAGTGAATTGGATGAAAATATTTTTGAAAGCCTCTAGTAAACACGTTTGTACCTGCCGCAACATAGTGTTTTATTTTTTGTATTATTTTCCTCGTGTGTCGTGTTATAGAGGTCTTGACTAGGTCTCTTGGCAGTGCTGTTTAATTATTTATTAGCCAGTGCACAAAGCGTAGCCTCGCATGAGTAGACTCCAAAAGACCAGTAATTGTTTTTTGCCAAACCTCGTTCGCTCTAGCTGTGCACTCTCAAGAAGGAATGGAGACTGGGTGGTGGAGCGACCACGGGACATTCCGTTGAAACTGTAAGTTATTTTTTTAATTTTTTTTACTTACGATGAATTTATGTAGACTTTCACGGGCTACCTGACCACATAGGTTACCCTAAAGGCGATATAACATTTTGTTGGGTCCAGCTACTACTTCTATTGTTCATGTTTACTATTATATATGCTGATGCGTTACTTTCATTTCTATTTGGGGTGAAGTGATTCCACCCTACTGGTTTTGAAACCCATGGTTGTGTGTGCTTTTGATGCATCGAGTGTTTGGTGTTTGTATTCGGTTATTCACAAGTTCTAACCGCGATTGCGGATAGAATGGTCACATCTATTTGTAAGTAGTCATTTTTAGTAAATTCGGGTGAGCTTCGGTAGAACGATGGGGGACAATCCAAAGGTAAAACAATATTTAAAACATTTCGTAGTTCATTATACTGCTTAATTATGTATAACTTGGTAATGATATATTTATTTATTTTCCTTTTAGACTAGGATTGATGCAGCGAATATTCAAACAAGTGTGACTAGATATTTCAAACCTTTGAAAACAATAAGGAATGGTGAAAACGATGATTTGGGTGGTAATGTTACCAGTTAAGGCAACTTAATCAAAACCCTCAATAGCTTTTACTGCACAATCAACTTTGTAACAATAGTTTTTCATTATTATATTGTAGCGGCCAGCCAATCCTGATTCAGCGATACCTTTGAAAGCCTCGAAGATAGAGAATATAGCGTCTGGCTCTGTATAGAAGATGGAGAATAGAAACTGGAGAGGTATTCGTTTTTCGCATAATACTATATATTTTTTTAATTGTTTTGTTTGTTAAGTAATTTGAAGATTTTTTAATCCTTTAAAGGCTGTCAATGGAAACTTTCGTTGCTACAAATGCAAAATGAATTTTACAAAAAGTTACTATCTGGAGGGGCATCGATGGAGCAATCACGGAATTAGAGGTTTTGCAAGACAGAAGATTTACGCAGATCAGAAATGCGGGGTGCCTATTACCCCACCCTCAAACATATTCGATGTGGACCACCAAATAATTTGTGATTTTCTTGATTTTGCCCTGAAAACAAGGAAAGAAGATCAGATTCTGCTTCCATAGTGTTTAACTCTTGCGGAGTTGGAGAAGAGGCAAATGACAGCGGAAATAAAAAATTCAAGCAATTTATAGAGTACCTGGAAAAAAGTGACGTAATGAAGAGATACTCAAAGTCTTGTCCAAGGAAACGCGTTGATATATCTATACGTACATTCATTAGCCCGAACCTAAATCAAACCCTTCGCCAGTTTACCCGGGATCTATGGCAGACCCAAACAACCAACTATCTACGTGTACACGTATGCATCAACGTTGTTCCGATGAACGTTCTCGTTCCGTGGCAGAACGACAGGACGAAAAATTGTCAAAAATTATATGGTTTAAAGATGTGTCTAACGTTGAAGTCAAAGAGCGAGAGAAGCGTATACAATTCTTAAGCTTGTTAATGATTCATAATAGATGTAATTTATTTGATTTTCGCTCCTACGCGATATATATTAATTCTAGCCTTTGTATGTTATTGCAATTGACTATACCTTACATAAATAAATGCAAATCTAACAAACTTAAGACTGTCTTCACTTTTATTACAATTAATCACTGTTTAGCAAAGGGTAATATATCAATTCCAAGATATTATTGTTTAGGAAATGCATTTTCAAAGAGCAAATGCATTTCTCAAGTTTGTTCAATTGCTGAACCCACTTTTACTATAAATTTGTATGTGGTTAATTTTTGTAATCATTTTTGGTGTCTCTAGGTATTTAAATTTAAGTATACTAACATTTTGTTGGGTTAAGTTACTTTCATTCTTCATGAGTACCTATTATAATATGTTCATAGGAAGATTTGAAGAAGATCAAAAAGGTTCAAAGTTTCTTTCGAGGTTGGCTTTGTCGAAGACGCTGGAAACAAATTGTCGATGAGTACATCAAGTCTCCTCATGCTGAAGCTATGCGAAAACGAAACAGGTAAACTTCAATTCCTTTTCATCATCCTATCTCCCCGTATTTTACGAATACGAGAAAATCCATACTACTGCTATTGCTATTGTGTATGTGAGCCATGCTGTGGCTAACATTACATGAAACATCTGTGTGAAGAAAATACAGGGTTAGTAAAAGTAGTTAAGGAAAAATTGAGAAACCCCTTTTTACGCAACAATCTTTTTGAGCTCCAAAATTTATTGTGTGTTAGCGCTTACTGGACATAATTTAATTGAAAAATTTCTATAGGAGAAAAGTTTTCTCACAATGCCAATATCTAATGCTTAAATTGTCTAAAACGACTTGATGTTTGCTGACTTTATTTTGAAGCACCCTGTACAGTTGCCTCTTTACTGTCTGCACCTTTTGCTTCCGTACGATTTCACCTTCTCACAATGAAAACAATAATAAATCAACTATGAGCTGATTAAGGAAATTTGTGTAATAGGTGTTTGGCTCTTATTAGGAGTATTACTTCCACCAGTTACGCGTCTGAAAAGATTACTGTGAAAATGGGTAGCATCATAACTACAAGGAGACACCGTTCCGGATAATTGAAAATCTGGAAAATACATACACCATTGAAAGGAGCGTAAAAAACTGTCAAATGGGTCTTCCAACCCCTGGCCCTCTTAGATTTTTAGTAATCATTAATCTGAATTCAGGAATCGAAATTGTAATCTGTAATCAGCTCTTTATGTGCTACGAGGTCCTTATTTGTGCGTGTTAGCATATAATATCCTTTTTCAATGCATCAGTACATACTTAATACTACATGTACATTGGTCGTACGCAGACTCTCAGCTCACAGCGTCCTATTTCGGTTCGACGTCGTATATGGATGTCTCCAAAGCCCCTTTTTTCACACCCCGAAAAGGAGGTTAGAGGACCCTTTGTAGGGGCACAAGGACTGTTTTTTACGCTCTTTCCAATGGTGTATTTATTTTCAAATTTTCAATTATCAGGAATTACCTCTGCCTTGTTAGTCGATTTTATTTACCTTAGCTGCTCCCTTTGTATTGAATCTGTGACTCTTATTCTAGCTAAGTAAATATATACTGTTTTCAAGACAAACTTTGATTATATCGGAAATGGATTAAGTTTGAGTCGAGTTTGTGCGCAATGTACATTTAACCGTATTACTAGAGTAATAGACTCTCTTCATCGTCTCTCCTAATTTCATTACTGTATCAGAAATCCTTCATCTTTTTAAGACTCAGCCTGTTCCCCGCCTATAATGTTTTACGTACTGTCACAGTATGGAAACCTAGCTCTCCAGATCTTCCATCAAGTCGAGGTAAAAAGAATGAATGTACCTTAATTTCGTCTGTACTTCACTCAAGCGTCAAACGTCATTAGGCCGTAAAATAACACTTGTTAAAATCCCATTATTATTTTACGAAACTGGCACTGTGGAAAATTTACATATTGAAAGTTTTTCTCCATTTACTGCGCAGCCTGTCTTGATATAATATTTATGGAGGCAGAATTCAGAATAATATCAGACAAAGTTGAAAATACGGGCAAAATTATGCAATAAACTTTTAAAATTGATTAAGATTGCCTCTTCTCAAGAATGACCTTGTCATAGCTTGTGACATACGGAAATACGATATTGTGTACGGAATCTAATTCCAAGCAAATTAACTGAAAGCTTTTAGTGCGAATGTGGGTTTGATCCTAAGGCAGTTTGACATGCATACAAAGTCTCTGTGGACTGTGAGAGATGACGTGAGGGAGAAACACTCTATTCTATCTGCTATTTAATCAGAGCAACAGGAATGTACGTACAAGCCATATTATATGAGTGACAGAAATGTTCTTGATTGGAAACGGCTAATTTGAATTTCATCGTAGTATCTCATCAAAGTGCGCTTCAAAATGTCCTATACCCTTCCTTTATTATTTAGTGGAAGATTTATGTAGAAAAATATTAACTTTTCCATAAAATTCCTTTTGGTATTCTTTTCTCAAGAATTTTTTTCCTAAGGAATTTGCAATTCATTGTGAAGGTAAAATTAGAATGGTTTATTGCAGTATACCTTTTTCAAATTAGGGGGAAAAGTGGAATTCCGTCCGCATCACAAGTACAAACTTGAGCAGCCATACTTATATATACGACAAGGTGAAAAAGTTTTAAAGTACGCACTTTATATACAGACACTTCAGAGAAGTACAACAGCCATGATATACCAGTCAAAGTACTAACAATAAGAAACATTTCTCAGGTCTGAGCGCGTAATGCTATAATTTCGAGAAAAGATTCGAGTTTTGGAGCAAAGGTTTAAATACATATACCCCGGCATATAATTAGTAAAATTAGCAATCGAAGTCAAACGAATCCCTTGCCAATAGGAATATTTTTAACTAAAAGCCTAACAGTTCGCTTTGTGTGATTAATTAAGCTTTTTTAATTAAACATTTCTAAAAAATATTTTATTTTGTTGGATTACGAATGTTTGTATAAGAAAACCACGCGTAATACTTGTTAAAATGATTTCCCCGAGATTAGCACTAAAAGCTTACGAATTACGTATGCGTACTTAAACATGTTCACTAACAAAAATGGAGCTAACATGCATTAGTAGTAGGAAAAACTTAGAGTCCTTGTAATCCAAAGAATGTATAGATACCCCCTTGATTTAAGTCAGATGAGATGGAGCATCGATGCGAAAAACTCATAGTATGCACATGAAATGAGCCTTGGAAGGCAAAATATGATAATATTGATGGAAGCATAGACCACTATGTATACATTAGGATAGCCAAATCCTGGAAGAGAGAGGAAATAAAAACTTACCTTCCAGAACTCGTATATGGATCAGCGAAATGAAGGTTTCCTATACTTAATACTCACTACATACTATTGCATATCCATTTCTAATGCTTCCTATGCATATCGGCAGTCTCGTATCGGCGAAGCATCAAAAGTCGACTCAAAGGTATAGCCCGATAGTTATTTGAGCACCTGTGTGTTGTCCTTGTAAACTCTGGTTAGGCCTGTACTTTTGGTTCGACTCCGGCATATAAACTGAAATACTAGTCTCGCTACATGTACTAGTTGAGCCAAGTTCTCATGATTTCCCCATGCTCCTTGGATTAAAAACTTCTGCTTGCATGATTTTACCTTTCGCTTAGCTTAGCAAATGCTGTTGACTGCGAACTACTGACTACCGTGCCTACATACGAAACTTTACAAGATATAACCCATATAGCCTTTCACTAAATAACAGACTTGAAGATGTTTGGAAATTTCAGGCACTGCAACTTGATGGTGTGACCCGGTTGCAATTAAAAATCTCAAAACTTTTCTAGAAACCCGCAGTGTGCATCGTGTCTAACTATAAAATCCATCCCCCAACTTTTTTACTGAGTTTAAAACATTCAACAATACACGGGATTTAAGATCTCCGTAGCCCTCACGCTAGCAAATTCTCTCACAAAATGTGGTGATAAAAATATTTTTATGCACTGCATGGTACTACAAATAGTAGCACTGCTACAAAGCAATATATAATGTGTGGGCACTGGATCTGCATTGTTATCGGAAACCCAGTCTCCTTCTAACTTCTGCCATTCTACCCAGACCCGGACGCGTTCTAGCGCCCATACTATTTTATTTCTATTGCAGCGATTGATAGTAATAGAAAATTTGTGTATCTGCCGCAAGTTAAATTGTACGTTTCAGTTTACTCAGATTTGCTTTCAACTGTAACACCATTCCAGTGAATTCGAACACGATGCACTCGCCTTACACACGAATACAGAGAACTGTGTATGTAATCCGCTCCCTAGGCATACTTGATTTTATTTACTGCAAGTTAACACTGAAGAGTCAGTCAGCCAGTGGCGTATAGGCATTTTCACAGTAAGCACTCTGTACATAAACATTTTTGTCAATACAGAATCAATTATGTTTTGTAATTGCTTTTTCAACGGTTACGACAGGGAGTTGTGTGTGTCCGTGTGTGTGTCTGACTGAGACTGAAATGAATCTAACGAAAAAATGTGAAAGACTCGCTAATAGTTTTCAAGTATACATTTAAAATGAAAAACGAGACGACTGCAGAGACTATACACACAGAGAGAAAATATTGATATAACTCGTAAAACCTTTTACTGTATGTATCTGTATAAGCTTTCCTGGAAAATCAGGAGCCACGCTGTGGGTAAGTAGTGCCGTGTAAGCTGTTCTGGAAATATTTGTGTAGCAGCAAGTTTGCAGGTGGTTACCGCACACCCTTGTAGTAGATACTCGTGTATCTCTTTTGAAATTGTTTTCAGCAAACAAAATTGAAGTGTTAAGTCACAGAAATGAGGAAAGATGAGATTTGATGGGGCAATGAATGTTAGAGTTGGTCTATGACAATATATGTGGCTAGATCTTTTCAAAGATTAAAGGAGGAAAAGGAAAGAACGTCTCTCTTGTGATGTTGAAAGCTGATACTAGCCTCTATACTAGCCTGTATACTTCTCAAACTCAATTTAGTCACAGTTTGAAATACTATTTCCGCCCCGAGATCAGAAAAACCCTTGTAGTTAAGTTACGTATAATTCTCGTATACAGTTCCTAGTTTGGTTATATAGATAGTACTACAACTAAAGACTATTCATGCAAATGCTACCATATCATGCAGTACCGTATCAGGAAGAAAGAAAGGAAATTTCGGAGAAAGTCAAACCTTTGGGCTCCAGCTACTCCAACTCTAGCACTTCCTTTGAAAATTATATTTTCAAATATATTGTTAAGAACAAGAAACTCTGTACAGCACATGAAAATTCATTGGAGTTTGGCAACAACACCACGAATTTGTGTATATTAAAAACCTACATCGGTACATGCAGTTGGTATCAGCGAGATGTACTTTTTTAAGTTAAATGTAAGATTGTATTCGATTGAGGTGTATCTGTAAAACAATGCATAATAGCACATGTACATAAATACAAATGACGGTACACGATGTGCTTTCGTACATTTATTCACCCGCAGACAGCACACACATAATATTGTGCTTTTGCTAAGCATACGTGTGCCACATAATACAAGCAGTAAATCTCATATATGTACACGAATTCACAATTGACATGCAAGTTACTGCCATGTAATTCTGTATTCGCATCCCGAAAAGTTGTATTACTAAACTGCACTGCACTACCTGCCTATTATATTCTCAATTGCTTTCCACGACGGAAATAGTTTTAACGATTTAACTTTTTCCACTTTATTCACCTTATTGTGATTTAACACGAAACTTTTGGCAACTTGAATATTAGTTGACTACGAGAGGCACGACGCCAGGCGCTGGAGGTTATTACATAATGCTATTTTTATAATCTATTTCATAAGAGCACAAAGTCGTGTGAAGTGGATGTTTTCTCGCAACAGTGTATTTAGTACGGTGAGACTGACTGAGAGATTAAATCAGAGGAAATTTAGCTACAGTTGTTTTTGCATGAGAGCTCATCAACAACTGCTTACGCCTATAAATCGATTCGAAATGTGCCACTTGTCGATCAAAAATAATGAATCATCCACGAAAATCCAATTGAATAATGACTCCAAGTCTTGAACATGTTTTGAAGGTACACACCTTTACTTTTGCAAAGGGAAAGGGAATCGAATCCGTGAAGTCGAATTTTTATACTTTTCTTTGGTTGAATGACATAACTTTTTTGTAGCAATTTATGAGCATGAATAAAAAGCGTTCTTTTCTTTATGCACGTTGCAACTAAATAATGTTAAAGGATCGAAAGCAATTTCTCGTTTAATGATATCTTTTAACCTTTTACACCAAACAAACTCCGGACTGTGAAAGTTAACAATATCAATTCTTCCATTGTAGGTTATTCTACCCAGAATCCTATTCTCGAGTCATATTTCATTGCGGTGCCTTTTTCCTATTTCGAATCTGAGAAACCCTACGAAATTTTTTATCGAGCAAACTTCCAACAATCCCTAATCTCGGGAGACCAATTCACCGAATATCAAATTTTCGTATTCATCAATGAGTGTAGAAACTTGCATCTATCCAGTCAAATTATTTAACTCGGTGTGTACTAATTGTGTACTCGTCTCCACACAAACAAACTCAATGCTTACACCATTGCAGAATACATTAGCAGATTTTCTTCATTGCTGCTATGCAGTACACTGCATCACAAACAGGAAAATTCATTGTTACGTATTAATGTGTTTAATATTTTAATATGCATGTACAAGGAGAGCTAAATAAATTGTATATGGATGAATGACAATTCCGTCACAGTTCCGTCCTCACAACGCAATTCCATACTGCACAGTACATAGTAGTTGTCAGAGATGTTTCAATTTAACCCTCAACCCAATCCCACTTGAGTCCTGACGTCATTCTAGTCCCAGATATTTCAATATCTACTTCACTGTTTGCAGAAAGTACTAGTCTTACGGATGAAATTGTATTATTATGCATAACAAGTGTTGCAAAAGTATATAATGTCTACTGGAGACATTCTCAGAATTCGCTGTGCAAAAGCCAATGAAATTCTGTACCTACTAGATATCTCAGAAAATCTAATATCTTGGTTAATGCATGTACTATGGCAGTGGAAAAGCTAGACCTTTTTAAAAATGTGATCAATTGATATGTACTTTCCGCTTTTTTGTATTTTGCTCAGCTTCTTTCTACCTACTAGAATAGCAGGCATGCAAATAAATACAGATATAATACAGTACATAGTACTGCGTAGTTCTCGTAGTTTTCTCCTTTAGTGTCCTTCCTAGCAGAAAAGCTACATGAAAAGATCAATTCACAAACAGTGTGGAATGGCTAAGTCAGTCATGGGGATAGTCAAATATGTACATTTGTAAATACCCTGTATCCCTATCTGAGCAACTTCAATTTTCTATTACCAACTAGATTCCTTTACCTACGTATCCGAAGATTGTTCAACAGAAGTCAGCAACATCAGTCGTTTTAAAACAAAGAATTTGTTTGACTACCTGCTGTTTGGCTGCTGCCGCTGCCGTCAGCCAGACCCTATCCTAACAATATACCTATTCGTGTATTATTATTCCACTGGCAAATAAAGAGCACAGAATACCTACTATTTTGTAGGCAAGGCTTTCATACATACGCAATGCTACATTTATCATTTAGAAGCATGTTGAAGCTTGTCGATGTGGCTCTACTCGATCATACCTATTGAGAATCTTATCGAAGGTTCCTTTCTTTTTTCTCGTATTTATATGTACTGTGAATTTGTACGTGCACATCTTTATCTTGTCAGATAAAATCAATCTTTTTTTAGAAATACCGAAAGATTATTTGCAAATGTTTCCAATACTTTTCCAGTGTTTTACTTACTAGCCAAGCTGTAAAATTTCTTGACGATATCTGAAGACAAGATCCTTGAAATGTAAAAGGCACGAGAGTAGCAAATATAAAATTGAGTTTCACCGTTGGTGTCCTTTTCATTTCTATTGTTCCTTCGGAATGTATAGCGGGAAATTATAAAAGACAGATGAGAGTGTGCGTTCTGATTTTAATAAATGAAAATTCTCTGCAGAGTAATAAATAAGCTGGATCATTTATAACTTTCTAATCTTTTGTTGAAATGTTTCAGTTTGGTGTTTCGTATGGTGGAAGCGGAAGAAGAGTACGTGGAACAGTTGGAAGTGGTGGTATCCGGTTTTCTTCGACCGATGAGAATGTCAGCCAGTTCAAAGTCTCCACCAGTGACGCACGAAGATGTTTCCTCAATATATTTGAATGTGGAAACCGTATTGTTCCTCCATCAAATCTTCAGATCTGGTTTATCTGCTCGTATAGAACAATGGCCAACGCTAGTTTTAGGTATAGGCAAGTAAGAGTAAGCTAGAGGGAGGATGATGAATGATGCACCTACCCTGTATTTATTCTGATTCTGGTCGTTGATCGTCGTAAGTTTGGCGCATGTAATGAACTTTAAATCGAATACCACACCGAGAAACGTTTGCTTGGCTTTCACTGATTACTGATGATGAACGAAAACGTGGGACCATGGAATTCGGTTCACCGAAGGCGAACTCTAAAACTGTTTGTTCTCTCGGAACTTGACCTGCTCTCTGAACTAGTCTTTAGCACTCAAATACAAAAATATTGCTTGAGCTGTGCTTGCAGATTCTGATTTGTAGTGTATTTTATTCACATGAGAGCTAGAATTTGTTTTGCCAATTCGTGGGAGTGCAACTACATTGTGTACATTGTGTAATTCAAACGCCAGTCTAGATGTTGCCTTGTTTTCTAGTACTAGTAGGTACTTTTGTATTGCTCTGTTTTTGATTTGCCCTCTCTTTTTCTCTCTTGAATTGCTTTTGGTGTTGTTTTGTGGCCTGCTAACTACGTACGTTAAATGTGGAATGAGAGCCTTGCGTTGACTTTGTCAATCACTTTGTTGAGATTGAGAAATGAATTGAGATTCAAGAGTGATTTGTTGTTCAAATTTATTCTCCAACCAGTCAGTTGGTTACATTTACTTAATGTCAGTTCGCTCCAGTCCACTGTACTCCGTCGGATTGGGGATGACATGTTTCTGTGTCCGTCACCGAATGAGCCTTTGTTAATGAGGATGGGTTTGGATAGATTTGGATTTGTTGATTGGAATATCATATAATTGGATGTGGGTGATGGTCGTTCCGTCTGTCTGGTCTGGTTATTTGACTTGACTCTTTGCTGATTTGATTTGATATTTTGTATTCTCTTCTGTCTTTCTAATAATCGGGCGGGAAAATCCCTGTATAAAAGTTTACGTATTGCTATAAAACATTAATTATATTATTAATATGATATTTATAAGATAATATTCATGAAAACAAATTATTCTACTACGTACGGCTCTTCATGAGTTATTTTAGACGCAACTGTTTAACTAATATTGACAACATTGGTAATTGTGTCGAATTTGTTTAGGGGACCTCTTCGACATGCTTCTGCCCATGCTTTCCATTTACCAAGAATATGTCAGGAATCACCACTATTCGCTCCAGGTATCCGAAAATATTTTACTCATTTTCATGTTAATCAACCCTTGATCCTTAAACGATAGGACTAAATACTTTGGGTTAGTCATATTAAGTTTTCTACACCAAAACGTTACAAGGTGAAAGCAAGTAGAAAGTTCACATTTTTTACAGTATTGAACCATTGATCCTTAACGATTGGACTCATGTTTAGTCATATTAAGTATGTTCTATTATAAAAAAGTGTAACAAGGTGAAAGCAAGGAGAAAGTTCACATTTGAAGAAAGTTGCTACTACACAGTAGCATCATTCATATAATTTCTACTCGAAAATTGAGATTTATGTTATTGTTCGACAGGTTTTGACTGAATGTAAACAACATCCAGCATTCGCAACGATTTTAAGTCGCTTAGAGAACAAAAGTGCTTGCCAAGGAAGATCTCTGGAAACATTTCTTACTTATCCAATGCATCAGGTAACTCTTTATTACATACTTACATATATCCGAATTAATACTTGTTTATTACCTGTGTAATTGGTAAGTTATTATACACATATTTAAATATGAATGCTTACTAATAACGCTTATATTTGAACAGATTCCCCGATATATTATAACATTACATGAGCTTCTCGCCCATACCCCGTACGATCACGTTGAGAGAAAATCGCTGGAAACAGCCCGAACACAATTAGAAGAACTGTCACGACAAATGCACGACGAAGTTAGCGAAACAGAAAATCTTCGTAAAAATCTAGCAATCGAACGGATGGTAAGTAAGGATACATGCAGCTACTGTTTTTTAAATTTCAAAACTCAAAAGCACACGTCATTCTAATAAGAGCATTATGTACATTTTTTTTACTAACGTTACGGTATTTTCATGTCCAAGTTAATGTAAAAATATTATTGTTGGTTAACATAGTTTAAAATATTGGCGGTGGTTAAACAATTGAGCAACTTTGTCACTTGCCGTTTACCAAAGTCATAAGCGTGACCACTCACATCCCCTAAAATAGTGGCACTGCATTATGTGCCCAAATTGACAGTTCAGTTAAAAACTATTAACACGGTGGAGCATAGGGAGAAAACAGTGAGAAACGTGTGAACGTTCACCTTAACGAATCAGGGTCGTTCCGTATGAGGTCGCAAGAATCCTTTAGGAAACATTTCAGGAAAGTCCATGGTTTGCGGTGGCTGAGGTTAAGAGGGGTGATTTCGAATTTCTGTCCACACAGAATATGACTAGTTAATTGGAGAAATTCAAACCCTTCATCAAATAGTGAAAGGTAATCCCGCACTATTACATATTGTGCTTTTATTTATCGGAACCGTCTTTTGAGTTATAACGTTCGATCCTGCTATTCGAAGTCCCATTTCCTTTGCGGTCAGCAGAATCATCACAATGCGAGGTGCGAATTCTAACTTTTTCACTAAACTGACTTCCCCGTGAAATAGTATTGGGTCTAGAACTTTCCTTTTGAGAATCTTCTCGAACTGATCTATTGATCTCGCTTTTCGTGACCTCCCGTATTCAAATGACGTTGTTCTGCATGTCTGTTTCATTTAATGTGACACCAACGTGGACCTCTCCTTTCAATGTGAGCTTCGTTTTTGTTAGGCGTAATGAATTGTTCACATTGCTTGAAATCGTTCTTTCGTTTCGAAGTTTAGCTAGAGGGATTGCGACAGGATAGAACAGGACATACAGCATTGCACTGTGTGAGGAAAAAGGTGGGGACTTTGTACATTTGATTTCGGGGTATGCAAATAACACGATCAGATGAACACAGAGTCATGAGAACAATTAATCTATTTTCATGACCATACATATTATGTATAACTATTCTTATTTTAATTATTTCAATTGTAGTCTATAATTTAATCCACTACAATTGCCGTACAAGTCTTCTCATTATTGTCATTTTCGCATGTATTGTAACTTCTTTTGCCGGGATGGAATATTTCATGTACTAATATTTACTATCCATATTTACATATTATTTAAGAGATGCTCTCTGTTCTCTTTTCATGTGAGTGACGTGAGAGAGGAAATTGCCCACATTCACATGTGAGTGTATCTCTCTGCTCACTGTACATGAATGTGAAGAGTGAGAAAGGAGAGAAAGTACTCTCAATGTAAGAGTGATAATGTCCACGGCTAAAATGTTTTTATTGATATTTTTTATTACAGATCGTGGAGGGTTGCGATATTTTGTTGGATGTCAATCAGGTTTTTGTACGTCAAGGTTCTCTTATTCATTTGATAGACAGTGGAAAGAAAAGCAGAACAAGGATTCTGAAATCGGAGAAAGAAGCTGTTCGTCAAGCGTTTCTTTTCTCTAATCACCTTATTCTAACTACAAGAGCTGCCAACGGAAGACTACATTTAGTTCCCACAGTCGGAAGAATACCATTAGCAGATACTAGTTTAATAGAAGATCCTTCAGAAACTGGAGAGTACGAACCTAATAATGATGACGTATCTATTTCTTCTCAGTCAAGTTACTCTGATTCCAGTAATTCTCAACTAATCAAAAAATGTGCGGATATGCCACACGGAGGAATGGATTTTAAAATTGTTCTCGACACTAAAAACGGTCCGTCTACAATTCATCTGGTGGCTCCATCAGCTCAGGAAAAGCATGCTTGGATATCTGATATTTCGCAGTGTATGGACAATGTGTGTATACCATTTATTTATTTAGTAACATCTATTAAGACCCAAAGTGTTTTACATACTTTTGCCAAACAAAGGATGATAGCGTAGTAGTGTTACATAAATTTATGAATACATTTATGAATAGAAAAAGAAACTTACAATTAGAACAAAATTATTTTATGCCTTAATTCATCTGGTGGCTCCATCAGCTCAGGAAAAGCATGCTTGGATATCTGATATTTCGCAGTGTATGGACAATGTATGTATACCATTTATTTAGTAACATATATCTATTAAGACCCAAAGTGTTTTACATACTTTTGTCAAAAAAAGGATGATAGCATAGTAGTGTTACATAAATTTATGAATACATTTATGAATAGAAAAAGAAACTTACAATTAGAACAAAATTATTTTATGCCTGCCTTGAACACTTTATGTGGCTCATTCTATTTTTCTAATCCATAAGAATATGGGTCACCCATCACAGTTAGCCCACTAAAAACTGGGACTTTCTTATATGCAAAATATAATTGTCCACATTGGACTATTTAGGCTATTACTAATGGCTTGCAAACACTTTGGGTCCCAATTCTCTCAGTAGCTATAACTATAATTACTAAATAAATATGGATCAGACTCTGCCTCGGTAAGTCACATTATTCTTAACTTATGAGTTATAAATGTATCAGAGAGATGCGTTGACTAATGCATGCTGTATTATACTAACAATACTATCTTCGGGTGTAACGTGAACTCCGCGAGAGAGAGTAGAGTTTGCATGGGTTGTAGTTGTGAGTCTAGAAACAGGATCATCTGTAAAAAATTAAATACTTGTATTTAATTAATGACTTTGTAAAGTCATTGGTTAGGATATTTGATGTGGCTGGTGATTCACTCTACTATTTGTCGTAGTACATCCCGGCGATAATAATATAAATCATCTCATAAAATGTAGTTCCTACTCTTTTGCTTCCATCGCGTGGGCGTAGTCAAGAGGAGAAAGTTGATTGCCACCAATCATCCGTGTATCAACTTTTGTACTACAAAGGCCGCTTTTCCTAGATTCATAATGATATCTATCTGATATTTTCTAACCCTCGAGTACTTCTCGATTCCCTTTGTTTACAGGTGGCTGTACCACACGCTGTTCGTACTGATCCCAAGTTGTTTAAAGATGATGTTGATATAAGATTCTCAAGGACACTGAATAGTTGTAAAGTAAGTACATCACTTTGAATAGTAATTTATTATTATAGTTATATTCTATTAGGAAATAACGAACAATTACTGATAAATCAAATTAATTCAATAATTCCACGTATTCATCTAACTCACTTCTTTATAAACTTATTAGTAAACTTATGCCGTAAAAACAGAACAGTTAGCAACTAGTAAATTAATTTTTGCGAGACCAGACGTGTCTTCAAGGCTGTCTTAATACTTTCTAAATGATCTTATTTTTTTAAATTTCAGGTACCACAAATTAGATACGCAACACCAAAGAGGCTTTTAGGTACGTAATTTATTCTTTTAAAAGTGACAATAACAAAAAGCAAAACTAATTATGACATGGAGGTGACAAACGACTTTGACTCAGTTCTTTGGCTGT
Source organism: Plutomurus gul (assembly GCA_019776185.1). Lineage (NCBI taxonomy): Eukaryota > Metazoa > Arthropoda > Collembola > Entomobryomorpha > Tomoceridae > Plutomurus > Plutomurus gul. The sequence goes on along the minus strand of JABASC010001392.1, from coordinate 2,119 downwards.
CTTCATGAAATGCTGATGAAATATAGAATCTCACCTATATTGTATTTCTTGTTTTTCTAGAGAGATTAACCGATTTGAGATTCTTATCTATTGATTTCCTAAACACGTTTCTTTTGACTTATCGAGTGTTCACCGACTCTGTTACCGTTTTAGAAGCTCTAAAAAAGGTATATACAATTGTTTATAAATGTATGTATGTATTCTAAAAAAGTTATATATTGTATCGACCTTAGGTATATTATAATGCGGAGCCCCTTGACTCCACTGGAGAATAGTAAGTGAACATTTGCTTAGCTAAACAAACACTAATATTTATCAATTTTTCTGTAAAAATGTTTAACAAATATTCGAATTTTTAGTGTGGACGGAATTGTTCCTGAAAGCGAAGCCAGACTAGATGTGGAGGGATACAGAAGAATATCAACTACTTCTACTGTGTCTGGCTATGGCACAGAGAGTGAAAGAGATCCTCATCATTCGTGTGACAGCAGAAATCCACATTGGAGATGGAGTTTTAGGAAAAGTAAGCGCCATCTTGCATCTAAAAGTGTACGGAATTTATTCTGGCAACAAAAAATACATGTATTGTCTGTTTGTACCATAGTGGAAGAGCAAACAAACACTTCGCATCTAAGTCCAACGCCAGCTAGTCCTCCCCCAAGGAAGAAGTCGGTAACATTAAAAGTGGACGAAATAGGAGGAAATTTTCTGGCCCCACCTGGTGCAGTTGGGACCTCTTGCAGTAGTGAAACTCTAACGGATCAAGTATGTGCAACAAAAAGTAAAAAGATCTATTTAGAATTTAACCAATAACAATAATGTTTATTTAGAAACCTTCCAAGAAGAGACACGGGAGTGTGACATCAGAAACATCAGAAGCGTCCGATTCTGATGAAGAACCGGAGCCGCGAAAGTTGAGCTTGGCCGAACCGCTGAACGCCGTTAATTGTTAGATTAAATTATTGCTTGTGCGAAGGAAACATTTGTACGTGCCTGATTTACTTTGCAATTTTCTATTTGTAGCTCCGGCACAACAACGAAAAGCTTCTTCCACATCAATATACGCAGCAATACTTCAAAGACGGGCTTCGAAGCAACGACCATCATTTGTCGAATCTGAGATGGGTGCCAGTTCGACACCTCGATCATCTTTTCAAACGCATGGCTCAGAGTCTCCTCAAATGAGCAGCAAGGCTGGTGTTGTTGTAACAAGTTCCAGACAATCTCAGCGAAGGTCAAGCAGTGCATCTGCCGCTGCCGCGTTTGCCATAGCCACTGCGGGATCAACTAACAGCCGTCTTCCTGGACAAACTGAAATTGTCGTACCAGAGAATGAAGAGTTAAAGTTTGTAAGACCTAGAAAAGAAAGTGTGTTGTCAAGTGCGGCCACAATGAGAGTTCTATCTGTACTACGGCATTGGGTGGCAAAACATTCCCAAGATTTTGAAGACATCAAATTGAGGAATCTCACCGTATCTTTTCTAGAAGACATTCTTTGTTCTCCGGCGCTTTTACCGGCCGAAAACAAGGCTGCTTCACAATTGCTCAGACTACTTACTCGGGAGGAACCAAAGAAAATTGATCTGCATATTCTGCTTGGACCGTCTCAGGTAGTGCGTGAAATATTATGCATTCATATGCCATGTATACTGTTAAATTATTCTAATTTTAAGTACAATGTACTTCCTTATGTGTATTTAATATTATTGCAGACAAAAGAAACTGTGGAATCTTTATCAGCATTAGAAATTGCTGAACAAATGACCTATTTAGATCACCAGATTTTTGTTGCGATTCGTTCAGAGTGAGAAAATTTTAATTTCTATGACTTTTAGTGTTTTAGATGAAAATTATCCATTTTAATATTTGAATTCTCTGAATCACAAAGGGAATTTCTTGGACAAGCTTGGACAAAAGAAAATAAAGATGTGAGGGCACCTCATATTATATTAATGACTCGTAGATTCAACGATGTCAGTCGCTTGGTTGTTTCCGAAATAATTCGTCAGCCTTCTCAAGCCGCACGGCTTCAAACTATGGAGAAATGGACGGCAGTGGGTGATATTTGCAGAGTCTTACATAATTTCAACGGAGTTTTGCAAATCTGTGCAGCTTTCAC
>JABASC010001391.1:0-24001 GCA_019776185.1 Plutomurus gul | reverse complement strand
TAAACGTATAAAAAGGCGCCTATTAATTATCACTAAGAATACTAATACATATTTAGAGATTTCCCTTCTTGTCAAGCGTTAGGAGGCATAATTTGTATACCATGCATTATTTTGTAAGGGATAGCAGGGATGTGGAAATTGGATGTTACAAAATATTGCACAAGTCTCAGTGTACAAAGTACAAGTGGTGGTATTTTCCCCTCTTGTGCTTCTGTTAATGGATATTGCACCCATCTTGTCGATTAGTTCGAGAGTGTAGACAATATCATCAATAGTTTGGGAAAAGTGATGGAAACTGCATTGATTACTATGTAGACAGCGATGGGCATGGTATTTAGCCATGTTTTGCTGCAAGGTGTAAATTGAATGCTGTTCAACTTGCTGGTTCACATGCATGAGCCCCAATGAAAAGCAAACGATTTTAATTTCATTTCTTCTGTACATAATCATTGCGTTATTAGGTTACATTTCTTAAGCATTAGTGGGAATAAAATACGGAAAAGGTGTATACTGTAGTGGTCGACTAGGAACATATGATTTACACACATTACAGGGAATAACACTCGGGGCATTCTTACTATTCCTCGTTTAGGCTATTTTTTTAATCAATCTGAATCTATACTCTCTCTCTATGTACGAACTGTCTGCTTCCTTATAGCATTGCATAGGTATATGTACATAATATAGTTTTTTTTTATTGAATTCAAAGTTTATTGGGAGTTAGCGATGAACTGTGAATGCGTTTGCTATAATGCTACTTTAGATTACCTCTGGCCATTGATTATCCTCGAGTTGTGATTTCGTTTTGAATTTCTTCGTCATCGTCTTCACGCTTTTCCTTCACAGTGTTATTTAGTTTGACTTGCGCTGAGTTTCAGTTCTCTCACTTGCTAGATTTTCAAGTTAACAACTTCAACTTCACTCCCAATTTTCTAAACTGGATGCATGAAGACAGACTGGATCTGTGAATGTGAATGTGTGAAGGTTCTATTTACTTGTGTGAGATAGGGCTGTGCTGTGTTGCAATGCTCAGTGGCTAATGGTGAGTACGTTTGAGGGACTGCTAGCAAAAAGACGATAATGATGAAGGTATAATAATAATAATGATCATCATCATCATCATAATCTTCCTATCAGTTCATGATCATGTTTTAGAGAATCGAATAGGTCTAATCTCCGTACGATTCACATTCTGTCTGCCCGCTTTGTATTGGGTGTCTGTAAGTAACAGAGCTGCCTTCATCCAACACCTTGGTTAGTAGTCCACATGCTTTTACTTATTTAATTTTTTCATTTACTGCCACTGATTTCTTCTAATGTATTTTATCCACTTTGATTGTACAGCCAGGTACTTTGAGCAAAATGACTTCACACTACTTGCTTCCAACCAATTGTCTATCAAGTACGTATCTAGTAAGCAGTAGGCTAAATATTATGATCAGGTCAGCACTGAGCTCACTTTATTAACCTTTTCAACATTTCTCAACTTTCCGCATAAAATCTGTATTTTAACTGCTGGCAATTAACTTCTCGTCTGAATTGCTTGACCAGTTGGCCAAATCACTCAAGGAAAAAATGTATAGCACGAATACTAGTGGAGTGGATGGTGGAGATGATGTGAGATGAACTCGTACATAGTCAACAGGGCATCATAATATTATTCGATTGGAGGAGATATAAAATTCTCTGTGGATCGATATCTGATATCCTGAATAAGTGAATATGAATGGGAGCCGATAATATGATTAAACAGTAAACTGAAGCAAATCAAATCAAAGCCACTAACTTGCCATGGATTACTTTGGAAGGAGCGATACGAATTTTAAAATTACAATTGACAGCCTGTGATGATTACAAGTGAGTGAGACGATTATCAAATGGTAATTGCACATGTTTTGCACATTTAATGCTCATTTCGTGACGTGCGGAGAAAACTGGTTGACTTACATTATTTTCGGAGGCCTTTTTAGATATGCATCGCATTCGTTGCTTGCTTGCGTTTAATGACGAAACTCTCATCGTTTCTTCACATTTCTTTGCTGCTGCAGATGCAGCGGCAACTCATGTGCAAATGAGAGTAGAGTAGATTGAAGTGCCGACACAAATGCCTTATCGATAATTATACCCTCCAATAAAGTTTGTAGGTGCTCCGCTCGAGTGTCTCTAAAGAAGTGTACTACAGAGTACTTGGGTTCATCACATTCAGATACAATTCTGTACAGTAAACAAAAATGTGCAAAATACCTATATACACTAACGGCATTTACATTTTATTACTTATTTGAAAATGTAAGTGATTGTCCTTAAAATACAGATATGAAATTGCCATTTTGTTTAACGAATGCGTCATCTTCTGCGAATACTTTATTATGTAAGTATACATATGTATATAGATTGTCTTGACTTCTGGAGCAGAGGGATGAAAATATTAGAGTAGAGTAGCACCGTGCAGAAGTGTTGCACGAAGCTGGGACGAAAAGTGAGAAATATTGTACGCATAATGATCTACGACATATATATAGTGTAGAGACGAAGGTGGGAGCAGAACAAGTCGACGTTTGGGGCTGCACCAGAAACTTTTTTCCCGACTCGACTGCGGCTCTTTTCATGTGCGTTTCATCGCCAGTTGGCTCAGCAACAGTTCATTTGCTGCTAGGTGGTCATTTCAACGCATTAAGTCGAGACAACAGAGAAATTACAACTGCAAGCCGCACTCAACTTATTGATGCCCATAGGCCAACTTCTTATATACATTATACAGATAAGTTGAACTGACTTCTTGTAAGATTCTTAAGTCGCAGTTACACGTAGCTTGTAACTTCTTATCGTCTAGTGTAACACTACATAACTTTTCCAACTCAATCTCTCGACTCCATGCACACAAAAATACGATGCCCCCCATTACACTGTGTATTAACGTGCCTTTTCCCTGTCTAATAGTGTGCCTCTTTCTGTAACGCAGTAAAATAAGTGTAAGCGTGCATGAAAACTGTATCTTTTACACTTATGACGCAAACTGTCTCATCTTACACTGTAGTACACTTTCTTACTCGCATTATATCGCCGAATATTTGAACGTGCATTCATTTTTGCCCATTCGTATTCACTGATTTGATTATTTTCGCCTAGCACGCTATCAATTGGAGAAGACACCTTTATTTTGGTAATAGTTGCTACATATAAAAGGTGCTACCAGATTGGCCATGGCCCTTACCACGTATAACTGACACAGCTTAGCCTTAACATGAGATAGTTTTAATTGGTATATAATAATTGTTGCACTAGTTTATTTCAGCGGGTAGTAAATGCCTGGGAAGGAATAAAATTGAGCGGAAAAAATGTTGGAGCACCTGACTGAGTGACAGGTCTTCCTACTACTGTTCTCCTACCTGTTTCTCTTTATGTTTGTGTAGTATAAGAAATCGTAGCACAATTGTACCTTTTCGAGGAATTTCTTATTATTACGACATCCAGATGAAAATACTGATATAGGGGCAGAGAGAGAGGGCCGGAAATTTTCATTTTCCTCGTTAGAGAAAGTACTAGCAGTAGTGGTGGCAGTGGTGGCAGAGAAACGAGTGGGGAATACTGAATGTAGTTATTGAGTGTGCAAGGAAGAAGGTTGAATGAAATGGAGGCGTCCAAAGGGCTGCAGAGTACGGAGGACGAGGAATTCCAGCAAGTTCTGCTGGTTCGTTCGCTTCATCTAGAATTCAAATTGGAAATAGGCTGTGGCATTTCGTTGAACTGTCATCTGGAAAGGCGGATCGTGTGTGACACATTCAGTATGATGTAGGTTGACAGGTCCAACAAGCCAGTTGACATCCGATAGGACCCACCGCCCTGTTCCATGCCCTCCACGACACATTCTATTCTACTAACTACATTTCTTCCCTATCAGTACACATCATGAACATTAATAGCTACAAATTCACAGAACATACATCCACTGATATAATTCATCAACATGACATCTCTACATCCACTTCTCTCTCTCTCTCTCTCTCTCCCCGTAATATAAACCAGTCTCTGCGCTCTCATGACGTGCATTCATGTTTCCAATCTCCTTTTTGCTCAACATCACTCAAATTAAATGATCACGCCCTTTATAACTACTTAGTTGCTCTCCTGCGATTGCCTCCATGCTACTTTTTATTCTTCAGTATTCTCCTTCCACTATTTTCCTATATGCTTACTACGTGAACGTTTCTTTTGGTGCCGAAAAACCAGATACTGTGATTAGCATAAAAACTTTGATTGTATGCAATGCACGTGAATGAATAGTAATACAGATGCGAATGTGTGTATAAATACTTATGACACGTGAAACAGTAGTTGTTCATGTTGACTTTGTAGTATTCGTTTATTGATCATCGGTTTGTTGCGTCTTTGAATATATAAGTAGTAGTAGTACTGAAACGATGTGCATTTAACAATACAATAATATTAATTAGTAACAGAGAAACAAAGAATTGTAAATCTCGTTTGGAGCATTTCTATTCAAAAATAAAAATGCAACAAAGGTTTCTTTTTCTCCCATTCATTTCGTCATATGCTATCTATAGGAAAATCTTCATTGGTTCATATGCAGAGTAATTTAAAATTATACAATTATACGCACGTATGTATATGATATAATATGTAAGAGTACAATTATTATATATGAATAAATCACATTGAGAACAAAAATATCAATCAAAAATTACCATGTGTCATGTCACCATGTACATTGTAAGTAGGACGTTATTTTAAAAACAATTTACGACGATCTTTTTCAATTACTGTCATTTCATTACTCTAATTAATTCACTCTGCACACAAACGTCACAGCATATCATTTAACTTATCCGGCGATTCTGTTTCCACAGAACACTAGAATAGTTGCGTACTATATATAATCTATGTATATGTGTGTGTATTGCCTGCACTGTTACGTGTAACTCTGCACTCTCCTACTAAAACTTCAAGTGCAAGCTTCTCTCTCACCTCATTTGCTCAATGTGCTCACAACACACGACATAGACGACAAAGACACGGCTACAACAACCATGAAATACATCAATCAAGTTCCATATAATATTATACCTTCTCTGTCCGACTGTACATGGTGGTGATCTGAAATACATTACGATTCACTTTTGGGTAGGTAGTTTATTAAAGCTGGTAAAGAAACCAGTCACGTGACAGCTAGTACAACAACGTACAATACATGGCTACCGCAGTACAAGTACAACAACATATACATACAACAACGGAACAACGGAGACTTATCATTACTATATACTAATAGGATGACTTACACATTTCTCGCACTGTACATGACTGAATCTTCTGAAGAGCGTTAAAACATTAAAATCTGTCTACTACTAATTATTAAACTTATTGTCTATTTCTGGACTACTCTCTATAATGTAAATATAAATCAACATCCACGTACACTCTACACAATACTAGAACAAAACTATGTATTATAATAATAATTATTATTATAGTATTTTAGCCATCGAACATTAACATCTAAAGTATCACTGGACTTGTATTAACTGCTGGTTGGCTTTCAGGAACATACAACGAACAAAGGTAGGCAGGAATTCCAGAATATGGAATGCGGAAATAAATTTACTACAGTTATAAGTACACACGGGTGTTTCTAGTAAAGAGTTACTAATCTCAATCTCTACACACAAAATGTCTATAGGTAGTATAATAATTAGTACGAGTATGTAGTTATACAATTGGAAAATTTAAGTTGAAAAAAGACCAGACAAAATTTTCTTAACTACTTAATCGACTTTCTTCTGTAATAAGATTTCTAATGTAGGTATACACACGCAATGCTGATTATTTATTCGATTGTTTCATTTCCATCTTTTATATATAGGAATCAAGCAAATGACTGAAATCTTGATGCACGTAATAAAGTTGTTGAGGTACTAGTACTTCTCTCTAACGTAAGCTGGTTCTGTATTTATATATTATTATATAGTATTCAAGTAATACATGTAAGTAGTATCCATTGAGTAGGGGTAACCTTATTAGCGTTCATATCTCTAATTTTACTATCATAGCCACAGCATTTTAGTACTAATTGGATATACAATGTTATTAGTATAGGGAAAGTCGTTGGTAGTAATATTTAAGTAGTTCACTTTTCTCCATTTAACTAGTACTACACACTTTTCCCTACAATGTTGTAGCCATACAGGTATGCACTTACAGTCGTAGTGGTAGTGATGAATTTGGTTATATTTATATAGGCAGCAGCCAAAATGTTCAGAGACCTAATTACTGTAAGTAGCTCTCGTTAGCATAAAAGTCCCAACGTATGGTCTTTGTGGTGGCTAACTAGGATCGATTTGAATTGTGTCCCACGCCCACTCCGATGCCAACAGACTCGCTCATTAACGACGGAGGAATGGAGCCCGCGTTCGGGGAAGTGGACGAGGCCTTCGCGTTCATCGGCGGAGGGTAGGGGCTGTACCTTAGATTGATAGGACTGCGAGCACTATTATTGCTAGAACTATTATTACTACCGTTACCGCTATGAGGTAAATGTGGAGATTGATGATGATGATGGTGGTGTTGTTGTTGTTGTTGCTGCTGCTGTTGTTGTTGTTGTTGTTGCATGTGATGCTGATGTTGGCCTAGGAGACCAGGAGGAAGTTGAGACAGCGCCGACCATTGAGACCATAAGTGAGCAGGTAGTGGGAGGGGGGAGGGACTTCCACGTGTGGGATTCAAAGTGTACAGCTGTGGTAGGGAGGGGACGGAGGCTGCTGCGGCGGCGGCCGCCGCAGAGTTGGCCGCGGCCAGCAGGTGATGAATTGAGGACGGTGAATTGTTGTCGCCAGGGCCGCCTCCGCCACTTCCGGGATAGCCGGCTGCACAGGCCTGAGCGACGGCGGCGGCACGAGCCCCCCACTGTTGGTGCAGGATTCTGGCTTTCTCCAGCATCAAGTTGTTATTGTCCATGTCTAATTCGAAGAGACGGAGTGGGGTGGCGGCTGCTGTCCGAAGGAAATGATGCTCTAATGGGAGCATTGAGTCGATTGGATCCCTGCGCATAATCAGATAGAACATTCTTTAGATTTTGTCACGTTTACTTTCCTTCTCGTGTCATTTGCTCTGCTTGGCTTGCTCTGGGGAAGGGAAATGGCTAGGCTGTACAAGCGAGGACTAAAGGATTCCCAATCGTTCTCTCAGGCTGGCTCGCTCTCCTCGCGTACACTTCAATTTTAGCCAACGATTCTAATGCAATGCGATGGGAAGGAAGAAAGAAAGCGGTTGGTTTATATTATACTAGTGGCAAAGCACTCGGTTACACTCAACTATCATTACTACATATATAGTCAACTGTAATAGAAATGCGGTTTCGCTCAAGGGAAGTGAGCCGAGTGAATTGAATAGATCTTAGGCTGTGGCTGTGAGTGAACGAGTGAGTGGAATAAGTGGAAGAGAGGGGAGAGGAAATTCATGCGATTGTATCGTTCAAAGCCACCACCACAACTATGTACACATAAATATAGAAGCCAGTCAACGCACACACTAAACTTTCCGTTGGCTATGTGTCCGTGTGTGTTCTTCTCCTATACTATTTATTTACGTGTATGCTTATAGTACATAGGAGTTAGACAGAACGTGTACGCACGGTCGTTGGAGGAAGGTATTAGTGGCTACCACTGTTTACAAAAGAAATGCTTGCGTAACATGAGAGAGGTAATGGTAATGTAATTCAATGCGATGGAAGCGACAAACAAAACTACTAGATTCTATTAACAGTCGAGTGGAGGCGAGAATATCGATACTACTACACTCTCCGAGTAAAGAATTCATGAGCCACCATGCCATTTTATAAATAATAGATTCGATGAAATTCATCCATGAAATACAGCACATTCAACTTTGGATATTTCTTCTTCTTATAGACATTGAGGGATTGGGCAAAAGTTTTTTTAGAACAAGTGGTAGGTAGTGAATTCTAACATTATAGATTGTATGAGCAGCGGATTAAAGAAAATTCGAATAGTGGAAGTTGAAAGCGACTTTAGTGAGCTTGTAATGAGTTATGAACGAAATTAGGTTCATTTATCATTTAGGCTGCTGACAGAATTTTTGAGAATGCGACCTTGTTACGTTTTCGTCGTGAATTGAAATGCTTTCTATGTAGTAAAAAGATTTATTTGTGAGAGTAATGAAAAATTTCCATTGTAACAACGTGGAGGTCCTATATAATTCTTAATAACGTGGATATTTATAACTATAACAAAGTAAGCCGATGTTAAGGTAGTTGGGTGCGGTAGAATTGGAATTGATAATTTTTGTGGGCGAAACTGCTATACGTAGCTGTTGACTCATTTTTGCATGACGAAAGATTTAGCAGCTCTGATGTGATATAGTGTGATGACGGCAAGGGGCTACTCATTCATTTCCATTTTTCTTCGGATACATTCTTCACCTCGCTAGCTGCTGGATGGATTAGTCGAGTAGATAGGATTCCAAGATAGAATCTAACACAAAACGCTTACATGCCTACTGCTTGTTCCCCACAATCTACCAACCTACCTACACCAGACTTTTACGGAAAATGTCCATAACGTCAAGAGCTACGCCGTTGTAACCCAAAACTTCTCCATCATATTTTACAGCAGCCTATATAATATATTATAGTGGATTCCTTTTAAAACCAACTGAACTCACTCACTCGTCGGCAGAACCGTAGCAGTGATCAATTTTTCTGTCGACTTGAGTTTATAGTTTAGACAAGAGGCGTTGTTCATGCATTCCTCTGTATAGTTTCCTTTTTCAAGCAGCCAGATAAGATGTTTGCTATGAAAAACATAAAAATCAAATGGAAAAATTAAAGGAAAAACAATATGTTCCGCGTATTAGCGGAGACGCTATACAGCTCCACCACTAATGGAGAGGAAAATGAGCTAACAGTATATTTAAAGACACATAGCTAAATGGTGGAGAGAGTGGCGACTTTTGTTTTTAGAAGAGAATTAACTGAAGGTTTCAGGTGGAAGCCGAATCGGAGCCGGATCTGGGTTTGGGTGCGATATGCTCCTTGATGACGGAGGTTCAACGCCTTCTTGGTCACGAGCCTTAAATTTATTGCCATACATTTGGAGCATTATTACTGTACTTAGGCAGTGTGCACAGTCAACGTATGGGGAAACGACGAGAAACAATATTTCTTCAAGTGTAGAAAGTAGTCGAGAAGTTAATAGGCAGTTGCGCCTGAAATCTTTAATTCAATGCAAAATCAGTGACTACTCGACTATTACATTGGAGTTCAGGTGAGACGAGGCATTCTTCCTCACAGAAACGAAAACTATGAATAAAAGTTACATGATTTCGATAAGGCAATTTAATGCCAACACCAATTCCCCATCATCATCACATCACCCAATCTAAATCAGCATCTGAATCTTCCAAGCCATACACTTAAAGCTAGTTTAATACTTAGGTGTTGCTCTCTCACTCTTTCTGTTCAATTATACTGCCCGAAGAAAACTGTTTTCGATTTTGTATATCCCTGCACATGAAAATTTGTCTGAACAAATATTTCTACTCAGATCAGATCTCATGTTCTAGTTTATTGCGTGCACAATATTTGTTAGCACACTGTAGCATCCGACATGAAGAAGAAATGGAAGTACAGCGTGACTTTCTTGGCAAGATATAAAAAGCAATGCTTGCAGACCACTACAGCAGGTAAACCCTGAAAAGCGGCAGCTCATCCATCAGTCGGTGAGATGTTAGCGTCGTTTCTCTCTCTCTCTCGCTCTCTAACTTCTTTCATTACCTCCCTACAGTCTGTTGTCTATTTATCAGTACTACATAGCACATAGTCTCATCTGACAATGCGTGCACACTTACGTCTAGAGAGGCCGAGAGACAGAAAGTACAATCCAATGCATTTGTACAAATACAAGAACAGTATTTGTAGTAGAACCTATAGGAAACGATGGGTGCAGCTAAAACATTTGTTTTTGAACTCTGAACACCTTTACCTATCACAATTGCCCATTATTCTCCTTCATCCATTTCCACCTACTCACAGCTCATCTTTGTTGCTTTGCACTGCAAACGAGCGTATTAAATGTAGGACATCCCATATAGCTATGGGTATACATGTAGAGCCCATCTATCCATCCATCTATCCGCACCAGAAATTATTACCTTTCGCCTATCGTCTCTGCAAAATAAATTACTCTCTCACCTGAGCCCGCACGGCACAGCAACCAACTTTCCCAACATTAGAGACAAAACAGAACACTAAAGGAGAATCTAACACAACATTAAATTAAAGTGGTGTTGCTTACCATTCGCTTAGACAGAGATACAGTTTGCTTAAAGAAAACCAGCACTTTGTGATACATGCTTTGCTTACACCTTCATTTTAGCTTTAATGACTGCACGGTACTTATCTGCAGATAATTTACACTGTAACTTTGTACCTGTATTGTAAGCATTTATCCATTTGTTCTCATCGTTCAAGTCTCTTATTAAAATATGATGTGAAAATTTTATACCTTTTGCTAATGTTGTGTTTTTGGACGTTGGCGCAACCGACACTAACACTCTCAGGCAGTTTAACATGTGTACAATGCACGTTGTACGAATACAGAAGAAGAAGAGAGATGATTTTTACCATAACAGGTAATGGACCTAATGGTGTTGGTAGTAGTGCTGGATATCTATCCATTGTACTCATAGTAATATTGAACTGAATGCAAATTCTTCAACCTTAGGACAAGAAGGTGCACCGATAAGATATATTGTCGGAAAATTATAAGCTCCGTGGTAATAACTAAGTTTGTAGGATGCGATGATCCGTGCCGAAAGAAACTTTCGACACTCGCACTAAACTTGTTAAACTGTGTATTACATGAAAATCCATTTTACGATCCATTCGATTCGAATTGGCAAAGCCAACCGAAAACGAGCCGATAGTTAAACTACCTGCATAAATCCTCAGGATATTCTCAACCAGTCTGCCAGGCGAGCAGAGTCTGGTCGCGAATAGCTATTATAGCACTAAAATAAAGAGTCTGGGCTTGTTGTTACGCCCTTTTGCTTATTGCTAATAATATTACGATGGGAGAAACGACGTCTGCACACTCGATACTCTGTGTTATACATTCGGGGCCCACAGAACACAATGGAGGAACATTAACTGTGTAACACATAGTAATAACGACTATCTGATGTCATGAGCTGCTCAAACTTTGTGGTTTTCTGTTCGCTAACAATGAGTTAAAATGGAAATTAAATGAGCACGACAAATTAAAACTTACTAACTTCTCTTGTGGCTGAAATATAGCCATGTAGGGCTACTAATACTACTTACTACTATATAGATGATAAAATATCATTGTGCTATAGTGCTTTTTCTCTCCTTGTGTGTCTCTCTGTAGTTTTAGTGGCTGGTATGATGCGGCAAAGCAATTTTCATCGTGCACACCACCCCATTCGGCCAGGATGATGTGCAATAACAAATATGATGATTATGGTTGTAATGTACTATATACAGTACACGGTTGGTTATGTGCCAATGTTATTTCTATTGAGCCGTGTAATGTGCAGACCCAAGTGTCCTTAGTTAGTACATAATAATGTGAGCTGTAACTATTTACGGGCAGAAGAACACCTTTAATGTGTCCTTTGAATTTGAAACATTTCACGTCTCCACTGCATAAGTAATTCTAACACAACTCATTATTTTTCGCTCGTAACCATAAATATGAATATAAAAGAAATTTGCCAAATGTCCATAAAAACCATGAAAGGGCTCCCACATTAAACGCTTACAGGCTTCATATTACCTTTAAAAACATTCCCATTGACAGGGAGTTAAGGTAGTAAACAGTGGAGGAAACTAATGTCGGTTGTGCAAGTCTCTAGTAAAAACGATCTGCTCCCTAATACTTTACACCCAGCAAATTTATGTGTATACTAAAAATATTTTACTAAAACAACTACTATCTAGATAATGGCTCAAAGGTGTTTCACACAATGTAGCTATTGCTTTGTTTGCTTTTAACTATGTATTGCCTTTCGAACGAACAAAGTAGTGGAACAATTGAGTATGTAATATTGATAGATATTTATTGTAGTTGACTTTAATATAAACAATTAAAAAAACTTTCAAGTTATAAATCAAAGCAGTTCATTTGACAAATTTTGGGTATTTATTCTTGTTTCTGTGTTCTTTAAAATAGCATTTAATTGAAGCGTTTCAGTAAATTCCGACTTTGCAAATAAAAAAGGTAATTAAAAGAAATGAAGTGTACGAACAGTAAATAGCTAGACGAGCAAATTGTTTCTGATTATTCCGTCAGTCAATTTTCAATGAAATGAGCCACTCACATTCTACTATTTCATTGGAAGGCTGCTCATTCTTTTTCTGTCAATTCATTTACCTCAAAAAGAGAGCGAGAGGACACATTTAGCCGTGCAGTCAGTGAAGCTTGTTGGCTCGCTGCTGTGAAAGTGAAAAACACGGCTCAGAGGTGGTACGGAATTGAGATGAAAGGAATGAAATAGTGCGAATCCAACGAAATTCTCAGCAGATGCAGATGAGTTACAATGAAAACCGACAAAAGCTTTTGTGCTGCATGAGTTGTGTGTACCTAAGTACCTCAGCTCGCTAACTCTCTCTCTCTCTCTCTCTCTCACTTACGATGCAATTAGATAGAACAAACTCCAACCTACACATAAAACGAAACCACCTACATACATTTTAGTACTAACTATAGAGTCACGTAGTAGTGGGCCATAGCAGACACAATGTGAAAAGAGTGTGATGACGCTAGGGTTGAAACGTGTGGAATTCACGACGGCTCGTTGGTTCACTTGACTTCACCAGGGGAATGTTCAATGAAATGCTTCATGTTTTTGAAGACGTCAAGAATTCAGACGGCCACATTCATACACTACATAATGATTCCATACATCCCTCGCTCACAACAGTTCACTTCACATAAGAGATGAGATAGAAAATCAGTTCAAGCTTCAACATACTCTGCAACGTACAGCACACGACAACACGAGTCAATCTGATTTTCCCGAAACCTCACAAAATGTGCATACCACCAAAAAAAAAGCAAGCCAATACTACATTACATACAGTACATATAGTGCACAATGAGAAGCAGGAAAAAATTGTGCACTTCAAACAATAATGTTACCCGTAAGATGCTGGTGCGGCGGAGAAAGGAGAGGATGTGAGATTGCACGGCTCCCCGAAAAAAGCCGAGAGAGATGGGCAAAAGGAAGCAGAGCAAAATGCCTCGTTACTTAACATGCATCTAATCAAAGGAAATGTGTGTCTGTCGCTCTACCTGTCAAAGTCAGTGAGTCGTGAAGAATCCCGAAATCCTTTGGCAAACGGGTTACTGTCTATCTTTAGCTTCGTTATCTGGATAAAAAGACAACATTATGTTCCAGTAATTAGCGCTCCTTCATACCAAACACAATATTATAATGTATACGTACAATGTTATAAGCACACCCTATAATTCTCAAAGTGTTACCAGTATGTACTATACTATACATGTAGTCTACGAGTTTAGCGAGCATTTGCTGTGCTACATCTTCAGTGAAATCATTTCTAGTGCAATTTCACCACGTCCTACTCGTTGTCAGTACAAGAAGACAATAAGACACATCACATTACATAGCTGAGCACACCGTGGGTGGCCTTCCATCCAGAAATTAAAACAACGGAACTGAACAGACCGACACTAATTCATTTTACTTTGGTTAGTTTATGGCATCTCTGCGTGTATTGTATTATTTACTCTTCGGTGCTGCCGAGACTTATGCCTTGAACACACACCACCAACAAATATCTACAATATGACTCGCATTTAGTACTCGGTTTTAATAAGTCTAGGCAAAGATTCGTATCCCTACATACAGAATGTGTCATGTTTCATGCACTCATCGCGTTAATCTGTACACAGGCAAGAACATTTATGTTTTCAAAAATATATATACATACTGAAGCCTACATATTACATAAAATGTATGTACATACATACATAATAACTAATTCCTTAACACATACCTTTGAGTACATCTACTTACATGTACTTATCATTTCTTTCGTTATAGTAACACAAGGAAATGTCTGCTGTTCTCAGGAATGCAATTAGACCATGGTTGTTGTTCCGCCTTGTGTTTTGTAGGCACAATGTAGTGTCTGACTTGTGTTTACCTAAAGCAGGTCAACAACAACGTAATTTTGTGGAGAGAGACCCGAAACGTTAACTGTGCTTCACAATTACACTGTTCACATCAGACAAAAGTCTCTCGGTTATCACCGTAGGAATTCCCTGCTGAAAGCAATTCCGACGTAATATAATTATATTTATTAGAGATTGTAGGCAATATTTTACTTTATGACATAATTATTATGATGATTTTCTATTTTACTTCCAGCTTCGACAAATGATGCCACGTTTTATACTGCATGGGTGCTCTAGGTACATACGAATCATACGATGAGGGTTAGAGATGAAGCGACGTCTTCTTAACAGCCTACTTTGTTACCTAAGGCAGGGTATTACCGTACAATGTAATACTTATTGCATTCAATGTCATTTCTTCTATAAATTTATACGACACATTGTGATACTTATTAACGATATTATTGCTAAATAGACAGCAATACAACACTAATAAGTGTCACTACGGTTAAATTGCTTTATGAAATACTGCTGCTCATCGTGTTGAACTACTTTGACTAATTCTTTGTATATTTTGCCTCCTTGTGTACGTTAGAAATGCATACCTATAATCGCTGTGTGGTATGTAGTACTACACTCGTATTAGTATAACCATAAGTAGTGCATCTACAATATTATTGATTTAAACTTTCAGTATACAACTAATAGTCGAGTCTTAATACAACTATAATTCAATGTGAAGGCAGAGCAACCGTAATAATATGATAAGTCATAAACGGACATTGTAAACCTCAAGTTCCATGTCGCAGCCACTGTTGATAGGTTTATATTGCACATATCTCCCTTGTGCTTTTCTTTTTCTTCTACATTTCAAGTCCGCTATATTGTAAGCCTGTTTTAGCGCACGGTACAAACATTTAGCCTTGTTAGCATTATCTACTGAATAGTATTGCCGCTGTTAAAAGGTTGACCGTGTGGAGAGTGATGCCCAATAAAATAAATAATTACCTATACTAAATAAACATAAAAATAAAGCGTATTAAGTTGATAAGGGTCCTATTCCTAATCTTTAGTGGTGTCGTTTGCAAGACGGAGCACAACATAACTAGTTTTAATTGGCGGTCCGTTCATTTCATTTGTTCAGTTCCATTTTGTTGTGTGTATACAACGTAAATCTTTAGTCATGCAATGTATGTAATAGAAATGACCGATGGTAATTTCGACAACTGTTCGATCATAATATTGGGTTGTTGGGGGCAAAACAGAACTTTTACAGGTTCACGCTGAATTTAAAGGGATAGAATGAAAGGTTCGAACTGTAAACGCACAAAAAATAGTGAAATTTCAACTTCTGGTTCTTCGTAGAGAAAGTAGAGTGTTTCCAAGAACCGTGAATTTTTCTTCTAGTTGTAATAGTAGCAATTTTGAGTTAATTCCCATTTCATTGTAAACGATTGTAAATAAAGGGGGGAAATTATGGTTTGAAATTGCATATTGACTTTTCAACCTTGAGGATGAATAAGAATAAAAGTGTTGTATGTACTGACTGTTCTTGTACTGACGTGTATTACTGGGTGATAGAGAGTGACTGGCACTGAGTCTGATTTCACTCCTAATATTATACAATAATAGAAATACGCAATAAATATAAAGAGAAACTTTATAGTACTCACCAATTGGTTTTGGTAAGCTGTAACAGCGGTAAAGACAGTTTCAGGAAAGATATACGTGCGGAATTTTTCAGCTTCCAAATCAATATTGGAATTGCCTGGAACGATTCCTTCCCTCCACTTGACGAGATGAATCCGAGGTTGGTAACGATGCATAGAGTTGAGAACAATCTGCCACACAAAACAAACAAGTTCAATATTGAATTCAAATGGCTTTTTCTGTGCACACTTCAATTCCTCCCTCAAGACCAGCCCTCCCGCTGCACACACGCTACCTTTTACTGTTTCGAGCAAAATATACTAAAATTCGAGCAAACACATATGACAACACATACCGTAGGACCATTTACATATATTTTGAATATTTCCACTTTCCTGAACTATGTAGTAGATAAACATATACACGTGAGAGTGAAGAAAATAAGAAACAGACCATTTTCTCTTTATCCCCATAAATAGCGTGACGTAATATAACACCAAAAGAGCTACCACACACATAAGTAGTCCACAGATGAAGTTTTGTAACAGCTTTTACCTCCTCGGCACACCACAATTCAGAATTTTCGTATAAAAAGTATATGAAAAGCGCTTGTAGGTTTTTTCAGTTAAAAGCCCTTAAATTTCCTCTATTCTCGTAGGTAGAGGTAAAAGTATAAAAAAAAGAGAATCCCTCGATGTTTCCACTATGCTGACAACAAAAAGTGAGAAGACTACTTGTACTACCGACAGCCATTGCATCCTTTATTTTATATACGGGGTATTATACACTTTATATGCAGAGGAATTTTTCACAGTTGTTTGTGATCCTACAATCAGCTCAGCATGTTCCAGTTTAATATACGCAGACATCCCCATACTATCTATGAATTATTCCATTTTTCATTAGGAGCGGCACTCTGTATTCAATGTATTCCATGAATGCATGTTAGCACGAGATGTATAAGTTATCTCTCTCCTCGTTGTGTGGCATTGGTCTACTAGCCAGAAAACAGCGATGAAAAAATCTCATCAAGATTTCTCATCAGGCATGATAATAATTTCGCACATTTTCTTCCTCGCAGCCTCTATTAGAAAAGTATTCGTTACTTGTGTTGCCCGAGAAGAGTCGAAGTCGAACAGAGAGCTCAACATGTACCTTGTATGTACTAGTCCCTCCATGTGATGGCAGTGTGTGTGGCATCTTATACACAAGTTACAACAAAGTCTAGCCAATGTTTCTCCGCACAGTTTTACACTGCAGTTACCGCATGTACAATACGGCATATACAAATCTAAATTGTTTATTGCAATCTTACTCTATGACTAAGTATTTACATATATACATTACGAAATCACGGATTTCCAACTCCCACAAGCTGTGGTGCAAAGAAAAAATTCACATTCTGTAAAGTCTCCGACTTTACTGAAATTTGTAGCATCACTTCTCCGAATTCCTCCTTGGATCTTACATACACACATGTGACTAAATAAAACGGATGGACGTCTGCATTGTTGCTTTTGTAGATGTTGTATGTAAATAGCGTAAATAAATTTTCTATTCTATGTACCTACTACACCCACAGTCACAGTATCTTCAATGTGTAGTATTTATTGCACACAGATACACACTCATTCTTCTTCCACTTATGAATGATGCAGCAGACGGTTTTTTTTCCATCCAGTTGTAATTTTAGACACAAACCTCGTGTATTTACATCACTGTCTATATATACTTACAACTATACGATTTCATGTACGTACCTTTACTATAGAGGTAGAAGAGCGTTCTCGTATAAATTGCATGTTGTTTATAGGCACTGCTAATAATATATGTGCATATGAATGCCCCAAGCTCCTACATGCAGATGGTTTTGAATATAGATTAAGTGAATCTTGTATTCTTGTATTATCCATTATTGTAATTCGATTTCACGGACTTCTCTGCACCACATTTTAAATGGGAAATAATTGTAGAACGTATCAGAAGAGCAGCAGCAGCGACTTTGTATACAAAACAGGTTTCACCAATTTATACACTTAACTAACCGATTCACTTTAATAGCTAATTCTGTGTCTAATTTAATATTTTCTGCCATAAATTACCTTTTCGAGCGCTCCCTACTTAACGATGCAAAAAAAAACCTGCAGATTAAATATCGATAATTTAACGTTTTACCAAATAACTTTCCGTTGCGTGGCTATGACCTGCATTTCATTTATAATTATTACCTAAATAGGGCCTACTAAAAGACTTTGCTAGTGACTATATTATCGCCTTTAGAAAATCCAGACACGAAGTGTCGTTTTACTTCAATAATAGTTATTGTTGTTGGCAGTAGGCAGCGAAATGTAGCTTACATAAAACCATGAATTGAGTGATTGTACTTTTTGACTGGCTGAATGACCGTACAACATTGACCACCCAACTTGGCCAGTACTTTAGTGCAGAAGAACAAGTGTCCAGAACTAAGTTATTACTCGCCCGGAAAGTAAGAGTCAAACTTTTACAACTTGGTCGCCTTATCAGAGCAATGAATCGGGACAAACCTCTTGTCTGGTCACTTTGTGTATACCATAATCTGTACAGAGCATGTACGTTGTGGAATATGTCCTATTCCTATTTCGAAGGAGGGGAAGCACAGAAGTGAACAACTAAGCAGCAATACAAAAGATAGAAAACAAAACAGCCCTTAAATAGACTTGTGTTACAACGTTACAACTATGTTTGGAGCTTTAAAGCTCACCACCATCCTTACATAGTAGCCACTACCACAAATAGAAAAGTCTACTTGTCTTTTCCATTTACTTATTTGTTGTAGTTTTAACAGAACGCTAATAAAGTGTATGGGTGGGTAAAATGTGAGGAAGCGGATAGATGAGAAAATAGAGATAAAGTTACATAATCTGATCTCAATTACAAAAGATGAATTATCGTATTATACTATTAGTGTGCAATAATATAAAAATTGTGATTTAAAATTTATTTGTTAAAAAACTCATGACTTTTAAATGGCTTTAAGTGAAATTAGAAAACACATTGAAAGGAATAATGATTAAGTGTTCAGATTCTTCATTGTGTGTCTGCACCGTAATAACGACTTTCAGCCAAGTCGCTATTAGTTCACAGATTTAAATATGAAAATAGACTGGAAAGATGTGAACAAGTCCTTTGAGCACGCACTGTGCATACGAAAAATGGTGGAAAGGTTGCTGTACGTGTGATGGTTAATACCACATCATTATAATACGCCTAATGCAGAGCTAATATAATGTGTAATGTAAAGCAGCTCAATGATGTCCACCAAAGTGCTGGCGGGCACTCAACTCAAAAAATTCAACTTCTGCCTTGTTCGTGATTAAATTTCATTTCTTCTCATTACCTATGAACAGCTACTCTCTGTCGGTGTATACAGAGTACAGAGCAAGGGATTTGCAGTCTAGATGTAAACCTGTACATATACCATATGCATATAATAAGAAGCCAGTTGGATTTAGTGAGCGAACTCAAAAGCACCCGAATTGCTATTTCGCTGATATACACAAGTATAATATTTATTCGTCTTTAAAATATTATTTTTCATTCTTGCACTAGATATGTGTATAATATACCTACTCGACTCAACTCAGCTCGACTGTTGTGAACAAAGTCTACAGTGCAAAGAACAGACAAAGTCATAAAGAAGACAAAGAGACTGTCGTGTTGTGAGTAAAATACAAAAGCTTTCAATTGTCACAAGTGTTAACAATAATTGTGATGACGAAATCATAAAATTTGCATTTTAAATGTCGCTGTCACAGCGAATTTGTGACTATAAGTCGAAATGCCGGTTTTCAACACATCCAATGTGCACAGTCTTCTGCTGCAATAAGCCTACCTTGATACATAAGACTTGGTGGATGCCAAATTTTTTACACGTACAACAATCTTTCTAACCTTGAAAACTAACTTATAACTACAAAAGGCATCTGCTCTCATCCGAGCACATTGGCTACATAAATTTCTTCATGTACAAACAGTATAAAAACGTTGATTTGATGAAATTAACAACTCACTCAATGCTTGCACACACAGCTAGTAACGTTTTCAGTATATAAAAGTGTTGGCATAAAAAAATCTATGATATATATTGAATTGAATCTAACAAATGTGTGTTACAATCAACGTTCCCGTAAAACTTTTACTATATATGAGTCCATAGATCAATTTAAAACATAGCTACTCATATCCAAAGGCGATTTATTCTCTAATTTTGCATTTGTGCAAATGAATGCTTGACTGTGCTCCAGATAACATTACACACTACTTAAAGGCATTTAAATGAGCTGCAAAAGTATCGCGAGCTTACCACAGAACAACTTATACAACAACCACCATCACCAGCAGGTAGATACTTACTTACAACTTTACATTCGTGAATTATGCATTTTTTTTATCCGTGTAGGTGCTTTTATGCCGCACACAAGTCATTACAGAGCATCTCATGTCAACGTCAACAAAGCACAAACAATATTTATTGTAAAGTGTATCTCTCTCTCTCTGGAGGAGAAAATAAAGTTTCGAGTCAGTTGAAGGCATCCAATCAATTTGCCATCATTGCTTCCCCACCATTTCGCAATTTAAGGGAGTCATAAATTTATTGGTTCTCTACCACAACCCTCACTCACAACAAGAAGAACCTATCTGTATGCTGCAAAAGCATACCACCATGATGTTGCAAAATATTTATCCGTATAAATATTCAAATTATACTAAAGGTGCTCAGCCATGACTTTCCTTGCCCATAATCTTCATTCTGTATACTGCAACTTAACTTTTCCCCTCATTTATTTACTATCAGTCCAATAATCAAATCTCTAACATTTCCTATGTAATATATTAGGTAGTAAAGTGTACAATGAAAGTCTTTCATGAAAATAATTGTGAAGTGTAACCGGATCTGCTGATCGTAAATAAATGAAATGTATAAAAACACAATGGCATTTGAAACACATTGTTAATATAATATACCACTGGAAGAAGAGAAAAATATAGAATTGAAATTTGTATTACATATATAACTTGTAGGACAACACCATAGTAGAAAAAGTATATGATAAAGATGAAGATTTGATAATATGAGGCCTAAGAAATTCATACTTGGACTTGGCCAGCGATATTTTATTTAGCTGTTAGTCCTGTAGTCCATGTATTATGAGTAATGAGTGAGAATGGAATGTATTAGGATAATTTAGTAAATGCGCTTCAGCTGTTGTACTACATGCATTCTGACAAAGAATTACAAATTGTAATAGAAAAGGGTAATAACTTGTCTCGGGTGGCATAACATAGTCGTAGAAAACACAATCCCTTAATTTAATGTAATGCAATAGCTTGTGGCTTGGAAAAATGTATCTGCAAGCTTCAATTGGCTGTGCAGATAGTAAAATATCCATTTCATTGTCTTCCTTTTACACAATTACTGGCCAACCAACCACATTGAATGTTTGTAGGCACAATAGTAAAATATTTGTCTTTCATTGACCAGTAACACAACAAAAATCCTCTCTGCTTTAGTCTGCTGAAGAAAATATATAATAATAATAAACGAATTGAAAGAAATGTTGAACGTGTTGAGAGAGGAGTCGACGAGCGAGAAGCGCAGAGTGCGCAGTCGAATCTTTTGTGTGAGTGAGCCTTTTGCATTATGACATGACATCAGTTTTAACAAAGAAAGATAGGACAAGAAAATAACAAGGAGACTAACGACATTACTACCACGCACATTCCCCAAGCTCATCCTCTGGTCATTCCCATCCTGATTTACATCTGATAACCATTGCGATAACAGCCACCAACACACTTACATTATTTGTAGACATTCCAGTTTACATACCAAACCACTTTGTCTTTTCCTATGTCACACATTATGATGATGCACCAGAGGAGTAGAAGTGAGAGACCCTACTTACATATCCGCACAGAGTACATTTTCCCATCTCGTTACTGTACACTATACACACGGTCTGTGAATGTGACTAGATGTAGATAGTACTTGTTAATAGTATAAGGCATATAGCCAAAAGATTGAACGCGACTACGAAATCTCTCTCAACTCGTGTTCTGATGTGATATTTTTCACTTGGATGTCCCAAAGTTACACGTCGTTTCTTCAAAAGGTCTTGAAACTCTCACCTTTTTGCTTCTCAACACTTTTAACTTTCTGTTACTTTTGTTTATGAACGAAGAGATGCACCATACGGTGTTACTTGACTCTTCCTGCCTCTCTACACTAACAAAATAGCATATTTTGCGTTTTATTTCTTTGAGGACCTTATCGTACAAAACAAGTGTCATAAGTCACATAACACTGAGGACGTGGTTCCGAGCAGGGTTCATAATGTAATCACATATTTTATCAACCTAATGGAAATAAAATAGTCTAACACTCACCTGTCCATGTTTGTCCATTTCATTATTGGTTAGTTTAACTTTTTCGAAGGAGACCACTTGCTTTTTGAGTTGCTCTCCGGTGAATGGGGAGTCTGGATGAACGTATAGTCGAGCCGGTGCAGGAGGGTCTAAAATTAATATATTATTCATTTATTTATTTATAAAAGAAATACATTTGGCCAAACACACAGAAATCAATTGAAAGTGCCAAGAAAGAAAAGAAGCTATCCAATTGACTAAATTCAATACTCACCAGCCTTCCCCGCAACCAACCAAGACGACCGGTGGTAGGCGTATCGATATCTCTTGTTGTCCACAGGAACAATATCCAATAATACAGCGTACCGCTCACTCGACAAGAGACCAGAGAAGGAAATTCGTACGGTAGGAAACATTCTCCTATAAAATTGAAAAAGACAGGAAATTATTTTCTGTCCTGTCAGACTCGCAGCAAATTTTGTTTTTTATAGTATTACTCTCAGTGATCAAGCACTAAATCATTTACGAGTTCAACTCTCTAATGTAATTAAATTAAAACACAAAGAAAATCCAAATAGAATTCTCTATACCTATAAGTATTTATTACTTTATTATAGAGCTGAGTATTTTGTAAAATCATTTTTCTATAGATGCGCACTGTGTTCCCACAGGCATATTAATACATAAAATATCTGGTTGTACAGCTATTTATACGAATCATGGAGGTACGAGGCCAAAAGCCGACCGCAGAGTCTATTGTCCAATAATATCACGAGTGTACAGTCTACATCATTAGCTAATACCTATTAGGGAAAGCTAAAAGAAAAGCGTATGTGTGAAGGCAAGACGCTAATTTGACATGGTAAATTGTTGTGGGATGAGACAGCAAATTTTTATCAATGACTGCACTGGAGTGCAATCCATTTTCATCAAATCATGCCTGTTGTCCTTTGGCCCATTATCCCACTATTCTTACAATCAGTCAGTCACTGAATGAGCACACAATCGCCTACTCCTACTCAAGAGAGACTCTCTAATGAACACAAGGGGGTTTATTATCACAGCAGAAGAGTCTGTGTCTGTGAAAAGACAAGAAGAGGGTGCTTCACCATTACAAATAGCCAAATAGGACTGTCGGGACAGAATGGAACACGACGGCGTTGATGAATGAAAGGAGGCACTACTACAAAGCTGTCCGTGTAACTTGATGTAACCACCAGCCACATACATAACACATATTAGATTATTGTGCGCGTAATAGAATTCGATCGGCCTCTTTAAGCTTGAAGCATGTGTGGGGCTTAATTTGAGTAGTTCGCGCCCGGCATAGTAACTAAGCCGCAAGAAAACAGCACAGTTCAAATCAAGTCCATCTACTCACCTGCGTACCATTATTATTTCAACTGGCCTTATTGTATGCGGGCATATATATTACCTAGGTGTAGTATGTACATTTGTATGCCCGCAAACACCACATTAATAAAATGACTAACAGGTGTCCACTTTCAGGCAACACAGTACTCATAGAGGTACATACCGTCGTAATTGTAAAAGAATTATGAATTGCAACAACTACATAGAGCAAGCATCTATTCGTCGTACTCGGCATAAGCAGTCATGCCTGTGCCGTCATGTACATGTGTGATCTGGACGTAGACAAGGGAGCATATGGACAATACGTGTTGCGTAGGTAGGCAACAACGTAGTTAAGTGCTCTTGCTTATTTTAATGTGCTTACGGACTGC
>JABASC010001390.1:0-24021 GCA_019776185.1 Plutomurus gul | reverse complement strand
TACCATTAGTAATTTAATAGCCCATGAATTATGTGCACACAATTAGAGTAGCTTGCATCGTTAGACGCATTTCTGACTCCACGCAGCACCAACAAACGTTATATTCCACCAACTAGCCAGAAAATCTTTTATACGCCCTTTGTTCTATCTAACCATCGAACTATACAGCCCAGCACTATTGAGATAAGTTCCGAACTTGATCACAAGTGATGATTGGTATGCAATATATTTTGTTCCCGGGTGTACTGTTAGATTTTTTTATAATTCAGTAAGTATGAGCCTGTGAATGCGTTGAATTCATGGCACAATTGTTTTGAGATCCGTTTGTGCTGTGTTATATGGTGAAGCGGTGAGGATGTGCAAGCAATCTTGACGGGAACAACATGAGATATGAATATAGCCAATGTTTGTGTTTTAAAGTTTTTTTGGCACTTTTTTCCCGAAAAGCTGTTCGAAATTGTTATAAATTGTTTTGCTGTATGGTTGCAGATATACAGTGTGTATTTTTGACCAGGTCAATTTAGACAAATGTCCATTAAAGGCACATGTGTTTAAACCACTTATTAGCTTTAGGAAACCTTGGAAAGGGAATGTTGGTATCGTATTTTGGCTCTAACTTTGGTTGGGTTTTTACTCAAAACTTGAGAGAGTAATATTTTCCCTGCAGAATTCCCAAGTGTTTTCTGTCCTATCCCAATTTTTAAGACTGGTGACTAATAAATAAACGAGGAATATACGACCATAGGATTTTCTTCTAACGAAATGACTTACAAGAATGAGCCCCCAGGAGCTTACGCAGTGCACCAGTAAAACCAGAGTTAAATATAGTAACTGTGGTATGACGAATGAGTTTTGTTTCCGAGATGATATGGCCAGCGGCCTTCTATCTCTAAGCACAAACATTCCTTAAAGGTTAAAGATATTCTAGAGTAGAATTGGGATTAAGTTTCTGAGTGAAAAGGGAAAGTACACAAAGTGAGGGTCATTAAATTCACAAGTTACTCATACTGACGCATTGTTTCGCTTAGCTTAGTTAGTTGGGTAAACAATGCATTTATAAGAATAGAACAGTGTTTTCATATACGAAGAATTATGTAACAAAGTTTCCTCTCTGATTACATCGGCTCATTAATAGAGAAGTAAATTTTCCTCAATGTTCAAGTGGATAATGAGGCGCGCACCAATATTATTCCTAATCTCAGGTTGTATAGAAATTGCACAGATTACCTTCATCAGAGTATCTGTTCAGGGGAGCAATGGTCCATTTACCAATGGTTTTCACTTTTCACCGTTGCAAAGTCCTCGTATCGATTCGCTTTACAGCAATTTCCAATGGTCCTCTAAAAACACTGCGTGCTCTTGTTGGTGGTGTGCTATTTTCTCGTATATATGGGTTTTTCTTGAAAACATACAAGGCCTTATCAGTGACTACATGTACAGTCGTTATATTGGTTTTCCCCACTCACAATCACAGAGATTGTTAACGCCAATTTATTGACTTTATCTTGCGACTCATTCAATAGACCATAATATTATTGGAAATTCCTTACCATGATGTTAAGGTACTACATACTACATACTTGGTTCTCTTTGTGCTGCTCGTAAAATGTAGATCACTTTGCTCCGAAGGTCTTGTCATGCTTCTTATGCGGGGATGAGTTCTCAGAATCACCTACTTGGAGCCTCAAACAAAAGGTTCTACTGTAATGCCAACCAAGTCAACGGTTTGTTATGGGCAAAGGAATTTCAAAAATTGAAACTGTCTGACGATCAAAGAGAAAGGGATTGAAAATGGAAAAAAATCAAAGATAAATTGTAAGAAATGCAAAGATATTGAAGAATAGGTTATTTCATCTTTAAATGTTGAGCGCAGGAAATACAATTGTAAAAATTGACAATAAAAGTTTCATTTGCCCTTAATAGGTCAATCGATGAAACTCTTCCCTTTCAGAAAATATAGCTTTCAATCATTATTTGAATCTTCGATAATATCTTTCGCTGATGTTTTTATAAGCAATGGTTTGCAATACATGTGCTGCTGACGTTTTTGTACAGCTAATGTTCGTTTTTGTGCTAAAAGTGGAAAGCTGAAATTGTTCACAAAAAAAACATAAGTGGCACTAACGAATGTTGTTAGCATGATGACATATATGAAGAGCGTCATAGAGAATTTGATTATTGCGGTTTAAGGGGAAATTAGTTTGAGTTTATGGTGTCCATTATATTTTATTGTCTAAAGTCGGCGGGAATTGAATCTATTTCCACTACATAATGGTTCTCTCTCAGAGCCAGTTATATCAGACTATACCTTGTGGCAGCAAATGTTATAAAATTTATTCACTTATGTGTTCGTATCTGTAGTAACTATATGTGACCGTACACAAGAATTAACGATGGAGAGTTATTATATGAAAAAAGAGTATGCGACAGGGTACAGTTGGTTTCCAAAAGAGCGTGACGCTGACTCAATTAACAATAAGAGACTGCTAATGTAACTTTTAGCTTCTTTTCCCCATTTCCCAAAGTCAAGACTGTGTGTGCTCTCTAAACCATATATGCATTTTTGTATGTGCACGCTAAAAAGTTTCAATGGGGATCTCTCATGTGCACTCTGCCTTATATTATTCTATGTACTCATTGTCAAGCACATCCAGCTAAAAAAAGAAGTCTAATAAAAGTCGCAACTTTCCAAACTTTGTCTCACACGCAGCAAAGTGTCAAATCAATGCGTACAATAAAGACAATGGAAAATATTTTTTAAACATGCTGGTGGAGATTCTTTAGATTTGCAAAAAAAATGTCTACTATATCTTGTCCTTTCATTACTTAATAAATACATAAAAAGTACGACGAATCTTCGCATGGTCACGGTTACTAGGATTTTTCAGAGTGAAGAAATGAAAATGCTACCAGGTTTTCAATGTGTTTATGACACCTGAAAGAAATTTCCGCATGTTGATTTTAGTCTAGCAATAAATTGTTTAACCCCGACCTCTTCTAATGGTAAATAAGTGTATGAATGACACGCACACAAGGTTTGAAATGTGGATGTGAAGACCAACACATGAAAATGCAAAAGTGCATGAATTATGAGTTTTGGCTGAATCAGTCGTAGCCGTCGTCGTGTGGTCCATTTTTCCTCTCATAATCATGTTTACTCTAATCTTTGCTGTAGTGCTCTGTTTATTATTATTAGCATTGCTCGTTTTCGCTGAGTGTGACGCTTACACGATTACACGAGCAGCAGCGAAATAATTGCACTTTAGTGTTTATGTTACAATCTTATCTGGACTCCATGCAAAGTGATGACTAATTTTTAGTCAGTGATTGAATTATACAAACTTCGCAAAAACAAGTTCCATTAGCCAATGTAGTAGTAGGCCTTGCGTATAAACTGTGTATTAACGCTGCCACTTATTGATCTCAATATTACGTAAACAATAGAAAAGGTTTTCTGACAATTTGTAAATCTCTCTCGACAGAAATATAGTTTCAATCTTTAATTTTCACACTTCCAATTATAAATTTTCGATATAATTTTTTAGAATTAAATCGTGTTTTAAATATTTGACTCAAACAAGGTGGTATGGTAAGGTTTATTATGACTGCGCTTTCACAAATGGAATTCGTGATCATGAGCATGCTGATATTATTATGTAAAACTATTTGCTAGAACGCTACAGAAACGTTCACACATTTTATTGTAGGAGGAAAACATTATTTATTTCCGTTGTGGTAAATACACTTTGAATCTGATGATCCTGGTGAAAAGCCCGTAAACTGGTTCCTATAATTAGTGTACACTCGTACATAAGTGCACCCCATTTCTCCGATTTCCATTGTAAATGGCACAGTAAAATTTGTGAGAATTCATAACTCCAACACAGCAAGTAAAATGAAACTTAATAATAAGACACAACATTGAACTACAAATATTTATACAGGCATGCACATTTAACCTTTAGATAACAATTATAAAACAGTGATAAGAAGTTTTAATGAGATACTCTTGGTAATAAACGTACGTAGTTATGAATGTTGTTAACTGTGGAAACTTTTGTACGATGGCATGTGGGAATATAATACATAAGTGTTTACACGTAAAAATACCTACTTGCACCATGCACATGAGTAGGCATACACATTCAGCTTGATAATAGCAAGCAGGTGGTTTTCTGCTTTGCTCCACAGGTCATACAGACGATTATTGTATCTTTATAGCAATTTCCTTTTCAAAGAGCAATCACTTGAGGGCAGAAGGCGCAGAAGATGGCAAAACAAGTTTCATAAAATTGCATGGACTGCAAGTCGTAAAGTACATAAATACACGGAGGCTGCATACAATTAACAATTATTTTACCATGCAATATGTAATATCAAGACTGAGCTAACAATAGCTCGTCTTGGATCTGTACGTGATGTCTGCACTACTGGAATTCACGGCTGCAGTTAACTGAAAATAAGAACGGTCGTTATAATAACTTTTCAAATTTTTATGTGTGAGTACTTACAAAAGTGTTGTCGCTCCCAGCAACTTCAAATGCCAAACGCATTACACACACAGAAGCTTCCTGTCAGGGAATCTGTGATGCGTGGAAAATCTCTGGAGCCAACAACATCTGATTTCGTGAAACCAGATATTATTGTTGACGATTGACCGTGCCTGTGATTTATTATGCTGACAAATGGAAGTGATAAGATTTCGTTTGAGACGCACAAAATTAGAATACGTTCAACCGTGACCGCGTCCATTCGTACCATGAAGTGTCTGTTCCGCAGAATTGACTAATTCCATTAGAACTACTTCATAAAGAGACGCTTCTAAGCTATTAGCATAAACATGCATGCACATAATTCTATATAGACATGATCTGCAGATAAGTGACATTGTGAACTTTAAACGATTTACTAGAAATTCATGTGTGGAAATAAATAAGACGCTGTAAAATAACTACCTATCGAGAATTATATAGAGGAAAAATGTGGGCATTTATTTGATCTCTTTTTTGCATTCAACAAAATGCTAACGAGCTCATTCTGAAATATAATCCAACGAACACTTATAGATATAATATTATTTAACAATAACAAGCAAGAGCCATTGCTGGCAGTTTTGTATTATATTCGTCTTTAGAGTTGTAAACTACCCAAGCACACGTTTCAATAATAAAAAATACACAATATTCATCTTTACAGTACTAAGATCATAATGAACCCCATTGTATCATGTACGTATGTTATCTACCTCTAACCTTGTTTGCATCTTTACTAGTCTGTAAGTACTGAGTTTTAATCTGCATTTGTAAACATTCGTACTGTCTGGTTCGCCTTTCAAGTCATCTCCCAATCCTCAGCCCTCTCAAGTGTGCAGTCATTTTAGTCAACTCCGTCCATTCACCTCTCTCTGACTGTGTCGGAGTGATCCCTGTCCATCCTCCTCCTTCTCCTCCTCCTCGTACTTTCACTACACGTTCGTACGTACACTATTAAAGTACTCGTCTTCTATATATTTTATACACATGCACAGTGCGTTCAAACGGTCACTTGAGATTAGCACACATAGCACTCCTACACTGTATATTACGTATAACTAATGTCAAATGATTG
Source organism: Plutomurus gul (assembly GCA_019776185.1). Taxonomy (NCBI): domain Eukaryota; kingdom Metazoa; phylum Arthropoda; class Collembola; order Entomobryomorpha; family Tomoceridae; genus Plutomurus; species Plutomurus gul. The sequence continues at coordinate 18,414 of JABASC010001390.1, read as the reverse complement.
CTTTTAAAAACACACTGTCCTTTTGTATCTGTATGCATTTGATTGTTTTCTCTTGTTGTGTAATTCTGTGGTTGTAGTATATAGTAGGTATTATGGATATACTCTTTTATTAAATATCTGTAGTAGTCTGTACCGTAGTTGTAGTTGTAGTAGGTCTCTCTATATATAATCATAACACGTGTAGTTGCAATTGTAAGTAGTGGTGGTGGTGGTGGTGGTGATGGTGAGGGTGTATGTATGGGACATGCTACTTCCTGTGTGCTCTTATCGTCTAGAATACTAGCTACGTACTCACTTACTTACGCACGGTAATCACTAGACAAACACCTAGTATCGTATTCTTATATAGAGAAGAACTCTTTCACAACAATCGCATTCATAGGTTTTTATTATATAAAGATGTAGCGCCGGCCTATAGAACTCAACTCTAGGAATTTTTTTTGAAAAAGTTCTCCCTTGTACACTTTGCGCCCCCTCCCCAAAATCATACAGTACTTATATTCATACAATATCGAGAGACATGGAAAAAAAATTGGGGGGAAACTAGAAAAAAACACAATATACATTCATCATTTGTTTTTTGTAGTAAGTAGTAATATTTAGTAGTAGAAACTTATACATTGAGTTCGAACCGACGACGTATTCATTTTAAATATTATTATAATAACGAGAAGAATGTAAATAAGTTAACAGTATTTATAATCTGAGCTAAATATGAATGGCAGTTCTAGTATAAGTTCTATGAGTCCTGACGCGCGCATTTATATATAGTGCCTACAACAGTTCTAATAGACGAAGGAGCAGCAAAAATGTCCGAGCTACTTTCTTATTATTCATATTATAATATTTATTTTAAATCGTGTCGGCGAGAGACACTTTTATTGTTACGATTATACTCTTGGAGAGCTGAAGATGTACGAAATGTTATTTGAGGGTCGGAGAACCAAGACCACACGACTGCGACTTGGAGAGACGAAAAACACCGACAAGTGACACAGTGGGTACTTTTTCCTCATAAGCAGTCACGGGGGTGGTGGGGGTATACGAAAAGGAATGAAAAATGCTCCTGTAGGTCATCATCCCGTTTTCATCATCCCTCTCTCATTTATCTGCGTAAATGTGTTTCATGTATGTATTCGGTTTTTGTAGTTAGTGTGTGTCTGTCTGTCTGTCTGTTAACAGCAGCAGTAGTTTAATTGTATTATTATGTATCTGATTCTGATCTGCTCTTCTAATAATGCAATAGCTTTTATTCCTTCTCCTTCTGCTAATTATTATTCTACGTACTTAAATGTAACCACGTATTATTCTTACATGCCTCTACATTCTCCTACTAATTCTAGTGTAACAAAATTTCAAGTCATAACAACAATAGCAAAAACTGCCATCAATACCTTTTAGTACATAAGAATCGGAACAAAATATCTGAGTCTATTAATTAATTTATGTATTTTAGTAGTAGTAGGTATGTATGTACACAGTTGTAGAGTATAGTTGTATAGTCACTGATACGATCGTCTAGTAATTCTTATCATTCTTTATTTTATTTATTACATTCACAAATTGTATTTATTTTAGTATCTGCGTATTTCTTGTAGAACTCTGATGAGTAACGGAAACTGTCTGGAGACAACGTAAAATTAGTAAATCAAAGCTCTCCTCTCACCCAACGGTTTTTTTATCATAAGTAGACTATTAGGTCGCGTTTGAAAATGCTTATTTAATTTTTTGTTCATTGCCATATATTATATTATTATGTATCATGTTCATGTTCATCATCGTACTCTTTTTTCTTCTGCGTAGTTGTACAAATTATAGATAGTTAGTTCAAGTTCTATATATGGTTTTACAGTATTGTATCATTATAGAGCATCATTATATATGTTATAGAAGTAGCAGCAATTCATTTTGCAATCACTCATAACTTGTAAGCCATGGAGAGGGGCTATATGTATGCATTAGTACATCTTCACGCTGTATAGGTGTCTCATACATCTTCTAATATATATTATTGTATGTATTTAATGGAAAGAAACAAGTATTCCATGCTTTGTAAAATTATTATGGAAATTAAGACTCTATTAGGAACAATTACTTCTAATTGTATACAACCAGGATTTGTGCAAATATTGAATGTGAATATATTTATAATACAATAATGGGAATTTTTATCATACAATATTTAAAGTGGAAACACTCACAAGAGAGAAAAAGAAAATGGTGAAAAATGTCTACAGGGATTTCACAAGTGCTTTCACTCGAAATGCACAGAAGGTGGTGTCTCCTATGGAGAAACGACCCGCTGCACTGTGATTGGTGAGGGGTGTGTTTTTAATTGATTGTGATGTTGACAACAAAGTTGGACAATGTAAAAAAAAGATACTTTTGCGTCAATCATGTATGTATGAGAGTAATTGGGGGCAATGGGGGAAAAACATTAGACTAAAATACAATCTACTAAGACTATTTATTATATAATATATACCAGGTGCAAAAGTGAGTGTCTATCAATACAAATAAGCTACGAGGAGATGCAAGTGCTCAGTACAGTGCAGAAAGTACAAGAAGCTGCTAGCTCTTGTCACCATCATCAAAAGTTCAAGATACATTCATGATACAAGCTACAATGGGTGGTGGACACAACAACTCCAAATGCTTTCGTCTGAACAAGGAGGTATACTTGTGCATACTGGTTTTTAGTAGACAATGGACTAGAACTTTTATTATGGAAGTGCATGATAATTTGACAATAATTAGAATATCATTTTACATACAATTCTATGCCGCTACATAATACTCAGTGAATGTGTGATATCTGTATTTAACGGCGAGCGAGTGGACACTGTGTCGGTGACCACACTCTCATCATCAATGTTATTGTAAACAAGACTTATAATAATGCTGTCATAAGCTACGTGTATGTAAAGTAGAATACGTAGATCTACGTAAGTAAGTAAGATAGTATTCACAATCGATTCTCGTCGACTTTTTCTCTCTAGTGTACTGTTATTTATACGTAGAACGAGCTTTCTGAACAGAAATCGAAGACTTAATATATTTGTTAATCTTAATCTTACTAGTCATCCTCTTAATGTGTGTTTCAATAAGTAACCATTAAATTATGCACGTAATAATAATGTGATGACGAACACAGCAGAAAGAATATTATCATATTTATAATAAATGTGAGGAAGGGTGGGGGGGGACTTCTATTGCCAAAAGGGAGTCTCCTCAAGAATTGTGCAACATACCAAAAAAAGGGATCTCACATCACCAGCCCCACTCGTCGTAACAACAAGTAACAATTATCACACTATTTTCTTCTCGCAAGATTATGGGGTTCGTTTATAATAATATAATATGGCGTACGTTTCAATGAATACTGCGTCTTGGTTTTTTATTATATTTAGTATGTAATGTGTATGTAAGTGGGAGCCGGAAAAGAGCTAAGGCGAGACAATATTTCAGAAAGAATTCCACAAACAGGAACACTTTCCTTCAATTCACAAAAGTGTAAATAAGTGACAATGACGTAATAAGTTGTCTCACCGTATTTTATATGCACTATGTGCATGGAAATTGACAATGAGTGGCTGATTGTATGCATGTATGTATATGTATGTGTATGTAAACATCTTTTTTAAATACAGAATGAGTTTTGTCATCTATGTCCAATTACAGTAGATAGAGCCAGCACATATGTTTTTATTGTGTCCTCTGGCTAAACACTGCCAAAATATTGCTGTAGCGTCACTATTACATACGGGAGAGGGTAGGGGACTGTGATGAGAGAGTCTCTAGCCTTATTATGGGATAAAGAGCCCCATAGAGCACCCGGACAACTCGTACATATGTAGTCAGTTCGTAGGTGCTCGGATTGTAGGTAAAAATTGCATAGGTAAAACCAACTTGTAGGCAGGAAAATGTGTGGGTGGTAACAACTCGTAGGTGACAATTTTTTGGGTATGTTTGTGTAAAATGCATTTATGTTAGATTAGGAAATAATTCGCTCTGTACAACAAGAAACAGAGAACCAATCAGAGAGATGGAAAACTTAATACCACCCGGACCACGTAAAGAGAAATGCGTCATTTTAGATGACAATCTGTTAAACTGTGTTAAAAGCTGGAAAGACTTGGAGCCGATAGATGCTTTCAGAGGTTTGCTAACAATTTGTTGTCGATTCGGACTCAAATAAAAAAGGCCGCGGAGACAAAGAAGCAACAAAAGCCAACGGCAGCACAAAACGGGGACAATCAAATCAATGTTACCCAAAAGAAGTCGTATGCAGGAAGAGATCATCCAGAAAATACAATTTTGCATATTTTGACTGAATAATGTTTATATTTTTAATATTTGCATCTAAAAACTGTCACCACCGAGTTGTCACCACCTACATATTTTTCTGCCTACAAGTTGGTAATACCTACGAAATTGAGCACATACGAGCTGGTTAGCTACGAGTTGTCGTATAATCCATGAATGCCCAGTGGACGTTAACGGAAAATGCCTACGTATTTTAGATGTAGATGAAATGTGTAAGTACGTCTATGTCGTAAGTAAGTGTGCATGTACAGTACTTATTATTAGTAGTATATGTAGATATGCACCTATAGTAGTTAGTAGTATGTATATATTATATGTATCTATATGTAATATGTATAAATTGACGACGAGAGTTGCAAACAGTGTCCCAACAGTAAATACGAATGCTTAAAAGTGAACATCTTCACATGTACATGCCCTCTCAGCCTCCAGCACACACTTTACACTCGCAATCGCAATCAGTCGAAGTCAATCTCCGAATGAAAGGCAGATACCATTCATTGGGGGAATCTCTACGATAGAGTGTGTCCTATCGCAGAAGACAAGGAAAAATAAGGCCCGATTATCACAAAAACAATAATGTCCTGCTATCTTAACAAATAGCGACAATATTTCATCAAACACACGTACTCATTTTTCGTGTTTATCAATCAATCACTACTACGTACATTTTTCACTCGCTTTGTCCGGTAGAACTGCAGTAAAGCCTAACCTAAGCCTTAACAGGCAGGTGTCATTTTTTCCATTCACTTTTTTACTCGGTTATGAAATGTCACACACATTCTCAAGTTACTATGTAAAAGTATAATCGTATTTAATACAAAATTAGTAGCACCGAATAAAAACCATAACTTTGCCCACATGTACTCTCTATTTAATAATAAGCAATCCACACGCGTGCATCGCACTGTATACTATTATTATGAATTCACATTTGTCATACTGTTCTGTGTTGTGGCTGGCTGGCTGGCTCACTTCTCTCACTGAGATGAGAGTCAGACAGCCGCCCTGATGTCTCCCATTGAACAAAGTACATACATTTTTTAATAATTAATACATACAATACACCTACACACACAGTATATTATAATACATATAGGCAAAGACACTTGAAGCACCAGTAGTACAGTAGTACAGTAGTATGTAGTAACAAGTAATAGATGACACCCCTTAGATTCTAGTATTTATGATAAAGTATTCAATTAAGTAAGTCAGTTAACGTTATTGCATATTCGATACAAGGAATCCTTTGTTTGTCTCTCTTGTTCTTTTTAGAAGCTTTTTTTATGAACAGTTAGCCTTCATTTTTTTGCTCGTGAGGAGAGCCACTCGTTCGTGTGTCGTCGCCATTTAAGCATCGGCATTTACTCTTGGGACAACTTGTTTACTATTAACAACAACAAGGGTAATTCATTTGAGATTTGTGTGTGAATTACTCCTCACAATGGTAACAAGTGTCATTATTTATCATATTAATTTCATTTGAAAATCTGCACAAGGTGTGATTCGGGGGGTCGTTGTAGGATTTCTTTCGGGGAAACAATGACATAATGCACTTTATATATATACGCAGTGCTCTCTAAAACACAGACTACACAGATGATTATCAAAAAACATACTCGGGGCTATTGCACTCATACAGATTCATATGAAAGGAGTCAGTGAAAGTCTTTCACCCACTTTCTCTTTTTTTCTTTAAAACTCTGTAAGGCCATCAATATCCAATGAAAATAAAACAGACTGTAGATGGACACGCACACACACGCACACACACACACACACGCACACGCACACACACACGACAGGTGGAGTATATAGTCTGCTTCAGAGAAGGGATAAGACAGAATTCTCTGAGAAATTGGATATAAGTACAACGCAAGAGTACACACTACAATCCTATGGTATCATTAAATACAACAATGTCATATACATATACATATATATATATATATGTATATATTGAAATATTTATACACGAGAGTAAATACATTTTGTCTAGTAGTGTTAGAACTCAAAGTGGGTGAGCCCAATCTTCCCATTTGAGTTCTAATCCCTATCCAATACATTATTACACTGTAAAAAGATGGGAATAGCGTGTCAAAGCGTGATATTCTTATACAGCATGAGAACAAAACGGAGATCAAAGCTTCGGAGAGGTAGAACACGATCAGGAGGAGGAGGAGGATGAGGAGGACAGATGCAAAAAAGAGGCTACAAAACAGGAGACATTCACATTTATTATAAGGGAAAAACAGCAATATGAGAATGTATAGAATCATATAGACAATATAATAAAATTGAGAGAGAGAGAGAGAGTACGAGTACGAGAGACAGCTCCACGTTATGATATGAGGACAGGTGTAAAAAGGGGGCAGGTATAAAATGATAGTTCTTACAGTCGTAGACACAATGGGGACAGATAAGAAGAGCAGTAGTATATACTTAGTTCAAGATGAGGAGTAGGAGGAGGATAGATGCAATAAGCGGAGACGACAGTACGTATTTACAATATGATAACTATAAATACTTCCCCCTAATATTGGCTACTATTTATATATTACACGGCTATACGACTACTAACGTTATGGACACTCTACTAAAAATTTGATAGGAATAATAATAATCATAGAACATGCAATTTCTTTATCAATACGGTACAGTAGTAAATGGATAAGTATCCTACTGACTTAAAGATAAGTATCGTATGTCCCCACTGAGTCTCTCCTATAGCTACCTTCACAATATGTCTTTCCTAATTGCGTAGTTTAGTTTACGTAGTTCCTTACATCATCGTATGTATTAGTAGTATGTATGTGTATATACGTTTGTATACTCTGTCTTGCTATATATTAGTTTCTCATGTATTCCTCTGTAGTAGTAGTATAGTTCACCAGAAGGTATGCACACACACCCCTCTCTCTCTGTATATCGAACTATATCGATAAGTGTGTATAGCACATACCCGTTTGTAGACCATACACTATATATATATATATATGTGTGTATATATATTACAGCAGTTAGTACAAGTATTCGCTAAAATGCTTTTGATAATTATGTCATCATGTACACAAGATGTCTGTCTGCAGTGTCATGTCACATCGTCCGCAGAGCAAACTCTCATCGTCATCGTTGCAGCAAGTGTCAGTCAGAGCCCAGTCATCAACCCATCTTGTTCATTCGGGCCACAAACATATTTCAATGTGTACCCACTTAATACCCAGTAATATGTGGCATAGATGTCTTGAATCATAAGACAGGGCTTCTCTCTTGTTGAAAAGAGAGAACGGATTGATTGAGCCCAGCAGAAATCTGCCAACTCCATTTTATTTTATGAATGACTGTGTTGTGACTGAGACTTGATGAGGAAAGGAGAGAGAGCCGCATTATACACGGGAGAACTTTCTCTCCGATATATAGACGCATGCACTGCTGCTCCTTTCTTCTCCCACACCGATCTTTTTTCATTATTAGAGCTCACTGTTTTCTTTTCTCTCTACGCATATATATATACCTAATATGTTCTACTAGTTAAAGGAGGCGACGCTACACTAAATACTACATATATATATATAGACTGCACTGTACCGTGTGTGTCTCATCCATCAGTGTGAACGGACGAGCAATGATTGACCGGAAGGAGAACAAAGCCAAGATCTTCCTCTCATATATAACTTTTGTTCCTGATTGACGACTCTACAGGAGAGAACGAATGATTCTTTAGCTAAAATGGTGGCAGCGGCGGTGGTCGCGGCAGTACCCCAACAATGCTTCTCACACAGATGCCGTGGTTTTCTTTTTTAGTTAGTTAGAAATGGGTTGCGCACAATTTCTCTAAGATTTGCACTGAACTTTCACTCGCGCGTCCACTATCACTCCCTCTAACTTTCTCTCATCCATAAAACATAGATAGACAATTGACCACAAGTTTTCCGCGTTTTAAGCACACGGTTCATCTGCACGAGAAAAAATGTAAAGGCACCCCAATGTCTGTCTCTGTGTGTATGTGGCTACTGCGCGCAGAAAATGATGAATGGATATTTACACTGTAGTTGCAGCTGTAGTATTTATATATTCAGTAGTAGTAATTATGTTAATTTTAGTGTAGTGTGTATGTGTGTGTGTGTGTGTGTCACTGTGACGAAACGCTCTCTCTCGTAATTAATCTGATTAACTTTTCCCTACGTTCTTGTATAATATGACATTTTTGTTAGAAAGATGAACTGACACTCTACTACAATCGTTTTTTGACGGTACCCGACGCAATAACTATATAATACTGAACGTGAACGTTCATTCGATTTGGTTTGTATTTGATTTTGTAGGTTTTCCGATGGATGTGTCACCGCTTACGGCAATCAGCTCTTCTCAATCAACATAGATTACATATCATATTTATTGTTTGTAGTTAGAAACTGGTTTGTCATTTCGAATCTGTACATTATATGCAGATAAGTATCTAAGCTTCTCCCTGTTTGTTCTTTTCTTACTATATATAGCATCATATAGAGTGTGTTTTTTCTCAGAGCTCTGTATATATAGTACATATGTATATAGAGTAGTTGGTTACCTTTGCTCCGATTGTATCTTCATCATATGTGTAATGAGTGGATGGCTATGTAAACCTAGACAACCTAACCATGAAATTGATCAGTTTTTCTTGCACACATGCAGCTAGTAGCTATTTCTTAAGTATATGCGTGCCCCCAGGTAAGAAGGAACACACTATATATATAGCTGTACATAATAGCAATATACACACACGTACCACAACACATTCTCTACACTGCGCTAGTGCATGGACATCATGTAATAATAATAGTTGAAACTAGTATGTACAATACTTACGGCTTAACACATCATTTTGTGTCATTCAGCTAATAACAAGATATTCATCATAATTTACATATACATTAATAATAATGTCCCTCTCTCTCTATATATATATTGTTTACCTATACATGTACAATTCCTCAGAAACACTCGCAGACAGACAGTCTCATACTCATCACCCACTCTGCTGGCTCTCTAGCACTATCTGCATCTATTTATAAGTACACTACTATATTATACTAGATTTATGTCTAGGATATCGATAATATTATATATAAAGTTCATTATTTTGTATAATTATTGTGATTATCGTTACTATCGTATTCTTATATGTAAATAACTAGTTCACTTAAATGCTACATATATACGAATATACATAATATTACTTTAGGATTAACAGTATCTACCTGTAGGTACTTACTTCTATATTTCGATCTTGTTAAGGTAGGTTTGTATGTAGATGTAGTCGGTATGCCTGTATTTTATGAGGTTGACGTTTGGTGTACAGTATCTGCATTTTTTACTTGTATAAATATTCATTTAGTTTTTTCAGTTCGAGAATTGCATTTGTTGCTATTTATATTATATATGTTGATTGTTCGGTTCGTGTCCCACACTTGAGTCAGCCTCTCACATACTGAACGCAACGTATTATTCGTCATGCCTAAAGTCGAGGTGTGTTCTCAGCTATATGTATATATGTATATATATATTCATGAATAGTCATCTATTCAAACGATAATATATTTCAGAATCAATCATATATATATATATATATGTATATATATATATGAGCAGTTTGATAGCATTCGTCTGCCACGCGACTGCTGCCGCCAAGGAGAAAACACTAAAATTTATTGTTACTGCATTATTCATCTTATTAATAGTTATTTGTAGTATGTAGTAGTAGTAGTAGTAGTATTCTGCATGTTATTGGATTGAATTATTTCTCTCTCATCTTCAGTCAAGACAGCCAGAGCCGTTCCACATTCACACAACAACAACAACAACAACAACAACATATGTCTCTTTGTTTAATTGGCAGTAGAGAAACTCTCTGGATTCAATATTGATTTGATGACTAGGAGGAGTGTAGTAGGCCATTGCTGGCTGAGTTGAGTGTTACGTCGAAAGTATGTGTGTATATCATTATATGCACTATTTATACAGTAGTTATAGTATAGTAGTATGTGGTAGTAGTAGTAGTAGTAGTGATAGGTTATTAATTTGAAGTTAATTGCCGAGCGTCGATCTGTATATTATTATGCTAAGGTTGCGTATCATAAACGTATCTGTATTCTGTATGTGTTCATCATCTGTATAGTATATTATACATATGTATATAGAGTTTAGTCGTTAGAATTGAATTTGTAGTAGTAGTAGTAGTAGTAGTAGTAGTGTAGTAGTCGGAGCACCTTTACTATTAAAAGTCGAACGTAGGAGGGAGCGAACGAGCGAGAAATGACTGAGGAAAAGAGCACTGCTCTCATAGCATAGGCCTGTCTGGAATCGTCTTTTTGTATGGTATGAGAATGATATTGATGCGGAAGGAGAGTTTTTTTCGCGTCCGTTCAACGTGACAAGTACTAAACTGCTGTTTCTGTGTGACTTCGTGACGACAGCCTCTCAAATTCCGGCACTGACACTTCGTACGGGTAGTTGTCGGCATACTCGATGGATGAGGTTTGTGACAGTCGCTTACTAAGTGAGGCTTGTTTCTGCAGAACTGCGGCAATGGAGGGATTACTCCGTTCACCGTACCGAGTGTCTAGGCCCTGACGGAACGCGTTAACTACCCGAATCTGAAATGGACACAGGAAACACAATTGCTTTTAGTATGCAACCTGTACATTCATATGGGGAATACCACAACACACCGATCGACACAACAGAGCTGATTTACCTCCGACGGCCGCCCTTTCGTTTGCGAATCCCCAATCAGTTGTAGCCTTGCAGCCTACCAATTGCAAACATTACACATGTGCCACCCCAGTCACAGAGTCATTAATTCCATTATTTACAACATGAGTGTCAATGTCAATTAACAAATTGAATGGAAACATTTAGATTATTCGAATATGGCTCCAAAGACACACTTAGCCACTTCTTAGTTCAGCCAACATGCCGTATTATAAATCAGCTCTGTTGATTATCACTAATGCTGCAGCTGAAATCGTCAGAAAATGAGCAAGTCCATTCAAAAGCCTCATTCCATTTATTCAAAAGCTATTTTTACTGTCAAATACTTTACTTGTACTAGAATATTGTTTTATGTTATATACAAGATACAAGTGAAACATGTTAAGATACAAAAGACTACGGAAAAATTTACTACTCCAATAGTTAAAAAACACTCAACAAATCTAATCAATCAATCAGAAATAAAAAATTAATAATAATAAAGTACTTTTACTACTTTTTTCAGAAATACGAAAATAAAAAAATGACTAAAAGTTATAAAAAATATTTTCATTAACATTACTATCATTATTAATAATAAAACGAATAAATTCAGTTCAAATACTAGATATAGAAATGGAATGAAGGAATGGAAATGTAAACTTTGAGAGCTGTCTGTGGACCAATTGATTTTCCAACCATTTTTGACGTTGTGTCTACGGTTTTATTAGTACACTGTACAGAGACCCTCCGCGGCTGATTTGCGGAAATATGTAGTTACACAATTGTTCTCTTTTTTACAAAGGAACTGTGGCAAATTACGACAAAATTATGTCAACGACACGACTGAACTAATCACAACTGCCTTGGTTCACCAACGACACATCCGGAGGATTGGTTCAAATAAATTCAAACAGGGTTCCATCAAATCATATATAGACTGCGTAGAGAATATTGCGCTAGGTAATAACTAAAAAGCAATTGAAAACGTCATTTGAAATATCATGCATTTGTGGATTTTGTTCCATTTTGATCCCGAATTTCAAGATACATGAAGCTGTTTCAGATAATTCAGGTTTGAGATAGCCTCATGCATCTATGGGTACACTTTACCTCACTAAAATAACGTTCTCTGTCTGATATCAGTTTATTTTGTCGTCGATAAATGTCACTCGTAAGATTGTTAGCAGTATAGTAATATTAATGTCTCATCATGTCCTGATTTAGTTCAGGGTTATTTTCTTTTCCAATTTTTTTTACAGTCATTGTAATTTCACTACATTCCATTTTGCTGTACATCTTTCGAGGCTAATTTTAATATCGTCATCAATGCTTGTTTTGCAATAAAGGGAGATTCGTTTTTCCGCCTTATGCACACGAAACCTAGTTATGTAATACAAATAGGGCTGAGTCTGAATCTAGAAAATTACTACTGGCACTGCTTCTAATTAAATCAACTAACTATTTGGAGGTATACGTACGTATATATAAGGCCATATGCAAATAAGTTCCCGCTACCCCACTCCTTCATTATTTCCACTACTGTACTGACTAATGTGAAATATTAGAGGTACAAATTAATGTAGCAGCTGTTATCTCATGTGATCCTGCTATTTGTATAACTGCACTAAATTACGTTGTAATTAGCATCTTTGCACTATATATTTCTACAGTGTAGTTTATCATATATTTACTAGATATATAGATTGATAGCAATATTTTTATCTTTACATTAGGTTCAATTTCTATTTCTAACTCATATACAGTAGTATATTTATACAGTAAAGATTATAATTTGGAGTAGATAGGTAAATAGGTAGAGTTAGTATTGAATAGTTAGGAAATGACTATATGGTGTGGTGTCGCACGCTCAAAAGTTATGCCTTCACACAGTGCTAGGGAAATCTACTAACAATAACAGTGCATTTGGAAAATCGGTATGCAAAATTCCTGATGCCTCACCATTCGCTGGTAAGCATTGTGTACTAATCATTGCTCGCTTTTAGCACAAACTGCAATCCACACGACTCTATACCTATTACATACTTTGATGGTATTGTACATAGTAGCAGTAGTAGTAGTAGGGGAAAGTAAAGTGAAAGTTTGCTTTCACAAGTTAATCTTGAATTCCTAATGGCTGCCAGTATATTATAAAGAAAATGATTCCGTGGAAGACATCTGCATGGAAAAGGTATGAGGACGATGGTTGCGTCATTAAAATTTTACATTTTTTTGTTTGAAATATTACTTGGAAATTAGCACGTTCACACATACGAAACAGATGTAGCTCTCCCAAAAATCATTTGTCTGCTTATTTGTTTAAGACTGTTGTTGTAAGTGAAACAGTTTCTCATTATAAATATAGATTCATAGCATTTTCGGTATATATATAAATAGATATATAAAAATAGACTCTATCATGTACAGCTTTGATGAGTTATTTGAGCAACAACAGGTTTTACAACTGACAACTCACATGTGCTTTGGACTAGACAAGATGCTGTGTGGTAATGCAGGCTCAACAGACACAGTTTTGTTTATGTAGTTAGGCTTACTAGCTTTAATATTCCTTTGAGTGCAATAATTCTTACCCTACAATCTTTTTTTAACTACAACTGAAGCTTCCTGGGTAAATATATACGTGACATTACTGAAGAAATTACATGGCGAAGGATTCTCATTAACACCATCACGGGTTTTTATCTGCTTTATGCATAATTTTTTTCGGAATCAAAATATCCACAAATGTATTTTCGTTTCGTGCTACCATATTTAATGGTAGCACTGTGCGAGAGTGTTTTACACCGAGGTCGCTTTAATTTATACGAAAAAATTTGTGTTTCTCTTCACAATCACAATTACATTTCACTGACGAATCAGACGTTGTAAAGGAACATTATAAAAAATAAATTTCATGTAGAAACGAAACTAAAATAATTTCAAATAATCATGTAATAAAAATTGGAGTATAAATGGAGATAATAAATGGAATAATCCAACCTCCCATGATCATAGTTCAATCTTGGTTCAACGTTAACGTTAAAATTCAGCCCGAGGTTTTTTATACAGCATATTTTAAAAAATCATTCAATTTCCATATTAGAAACGGTCCACTGACTTCCCTCTCTTCTGAAAGCACAATGAGCCACATGCGATGCAAGTGCAGCATAGCTTGCTTCACCATTGACTTACAAATCACTACTTAATTACCAATACTAATACACAGGACGAGAGCATAAGACGAGTGTGCAATAATAATAATACAGTTACTAGAATATAATATATAATGACAACCAACATTACAATACCCAGCGGTGACATTTGCATACGTTACTATACTACTACGGATATGGATTACTTTATTTTGTCAATAATAACCACGCAAAATTTCCCACTAACGATTAAATGGCCTTTTTAATATTATCAGTTGTCAGTCTGAAAATACAAATACCTCTAAAAGTACGAACGAAACGCCAATTTTCTCACAAGTTATTATTATTTATTATATTATTTTAGAACTGCCACAACAGAGCTTCAACTTCAGATTTCTTTCAGAGCATTGTCACAGTCTCTTTTCGGCAACACAACTTTCAAGTTTGAAGGCAAAAGTTTTTCTCGCAAATATAAACAAAATAAACGAAAGAAAAATAAATAAAAAGACAGTAGAAAAATACAGTCACAAAATTTCTAAGTAGTAAACGGTTGAAAAAGTGTTAAAAACAGAGAATCGTGGCTTATTTTACAAAATATCTGGCGTGAGAAATAGAGATTTTTAACGTGTATATAGATATAGCCATTAATAATAGAAAGATAGAGAGGTGGTGAGAGACGTGAAAAAAAAGAGAGCGTGATTTCATCCTGAACGTATCAAGTGAATAAATATAAAATGAAGGTCAAAGGCAAAGCTCGTGTGCTTGCAGTTGGTGGCAGCAGTACCTTGTATAGTTAGCAAAAACTGCGGCGACGATGTGCTCAACACAATAATGAAAGCAATAATCGAAGTGGCAAGTGACTAAAAAGCGATTTTGGAAGTACGACACTAGAGAACGGATTCAAATACGAATAATTGTAATACATTACGTAATGCAACCAACCATTCTCCAACTACGAATTTCAATCAATAGAAACAGACAGCTACGAAATACTGCTAACATGAAATAACATGTAAATACACAAAGGATAGAACTATAAGATGAACTAGAAAACGAAATACGACATTACTAATTGGCTTACGGAGAATTCCTATAACGCGATTTTATATAACAGCCAAATATGAATTCATATAATGTAAAACAGGATTCACCTTTGGCTGTTTAATGAATTCGCTTTTTGGAATTCACCGCACACCCTACTCACTAACTAACAATAATTACCCTCTACAGAAAATAGTCTACACGGCGGCAATAAGAAGACTAAAAAATTTTGCGAATCTAATTTTATTCTAATAAGAGAGAGACAGAGACAGAGAGAGAAAAAATTGAAACGACTTTTAGAGAATTCAGCGGATAAGAAGACAAGAACTATAAAATAGATACAGACAGACAGAGAGAGAGAAAGCAAATCGGCTTACGTAGTTTATTCTTTACGTGTACAAGAAATAATTAGTGTCAACTAATGAATACAGAGATTTTAAAAGACACGATTGCGGAACGGTTATTTGATAGTTTTTGTAATTGTTGATAGAAATAAGTACTGTTTTGTTTTAGCAGTTCGCGTAGTCGAAACAATTAGAGATAGAGAGCAGTTTTGAAGAACAACACAAGTTGTACATGTGACTGCAGTTAAATTAAATGGATTAATTCATTGAGAGTAGAACGTGCCAAGAAGAGTAAACTGAAAATATAATGGAAGATCTTGTGAGAGAACTATGAAAGCAGAGAGAATTTTGGCAGAGAAATCCTGTGGGAAGCTGATCGCTTTTTTATTTTTTAAGAGGCAGAGAAGCGGACGGACACACTTGACGAATGTCAAAATCTACTTCATAATTAATAGTAATACGTGAGATAATACTGCCAGTAATCAAGATAAGTAAGATAAGAGTAAAAAGGCGGTACGGTTGACATCACGAACAGGCAGACGACATTAACAACAAGAGAGTATAAAATATTGAAGCACCGAAAGGAGGCTTACAGCTTGATCTGTGGAGCTCTTGCTGTACGGTACCGGGATCAATCTCTCTTGCAACTCACCGCCTATGACCTTTCACACCAAAGGGTAGTGCGGTGAGACATTTGTTTTTTGATAGAGCTTTTCAAGTCAAACATTTTTTGGGGGCATCTGGCTCAGGAGTGACAGGAGCTGGACAACGAGGAAGTGGGGGGCTGAATCCAGGACAGAGGCCACACCGCCCACTAAATTGGCAGTCAGACTCAAGGGCTCACAGGGAGTTAATTAATAGAATACCGTTAGGTACAGGAAGGGCTAGGATTCTCAATGACTCTTCCTCTGATTCTTTTAAGATAATAATAATACTGTTAAGTCTTAGTTTAAAAATTAATAATTATCATTAATATGTAGCCTATGATTTCAAAGATCGTTCATTGATCTTTGCACTTTTAGCAATTAATACTCTTCTCTACTACGTTATATATAGATATATATATAAAGAGCCTTTTTTATTAAATATGTTTCATAGTTACGATGATCGTTAATATATATTTAAGAACGTCATGCCAATCTACATTTTGTACAGTATATGTATAATAAGGGGGAGTATACCCAAAATGCCACACAGTACAATCGAGAGATTAAACATTTGTTGGTAAGATTCGTATTTTAAAAAAGTACTGACTCATGTTTCGTATCATTTGAAATACTATCATAGAGGCATTTTAAAGTTTCCTTGTAAGAAGAATACGTACATAGTAAATGATTATACATGATTCAGCAATTTGCTGTCTGTCACCTAAATGTTCGTTAGTATTACGTAAGTGGCACCACATAATTCTACAGCAAGCATTTCTCTACAATAGTGGGACATGACAGTTTACAGTGCGTGAAGGTTCACAGAGAAGATGATCAAGGTCAAAATTCATATTGTTAAATCTATCTATATATAAATATATAGGTATGTAAGTACGACAAGGGTATCAAGTGAACAAGAAATCAGCCTCAATGAGAAAGATGATGAAAGTCTGTCGTCCTCCAACACACACACACACAGAGGCAACATATATATATATATATACATATTATATATATATCGTCAACAACAACGGTAATTAATCAACTGACTGTCTTGGCTTTCAGCCTTTCAGCAAAATGCAGTTGTAGTGGTAGTGGTAGGAGTGACGAACCCTGTCGTGTAAAAGGCACCCCTTGGATAAGTTGGATAAAGTGCTAGCAGTCACAAAATTCCTTCGTCACATCAAGTTAGTAGTTCAGTCTGTAAGTCTGTCGACAGAGTGAATGACAACAGAGTGAGACGGGAGACTAAGCAAACACGCGTTGGACTTCCATTTAGCTTTTGTGTGTGAAAAATGCAACTGCAACTGATGTACATCATGATCGGTTAAGAAAGAATTGACAGTCGGAAAGAAGAAGATTGTTTCCGAAATTGACGTGAACACTGAATGAGCTTGAAGCGTCTCTTTTTCACAGAGAGTGTGCCACAGAGACAAAAGACAAATTAAATTAGTACACACACATGGTGCATCCATCCACAGTACACGATCGATACACACACAACAATACGAACAGACACTCCCTCGCTGCTGCTGCTGCTGCTGCTGCTAACAAACATACGGGACATACAGACAGACAGATACACACACACACACACACACGTACAACAGATCAAGTTTGTCATTACCCCTAATTGAGTCTTTGGTAGTAGAATGCTTTTTAGTAGAATCAACATAAAAACACAGTCAGTCTGCCATTAACACAAATGTAGTGCTTGTTGTGAGCAGAGTCTAGTTCTAACTGCATGTATGTATACTGACAGTCTCACACGGCTCTCTGTACACATCGGTGGTCATTGACACACATTTATTAACTTTGGCTTCGGCCCAACTTACGAACACGATAGCTACACAGCAGCATGTACAAAGGCTCATTCAGTCACTTCTGGCTCCCAAAAGCAAAAACACAACCAAATAGGTCAAAGGTTAAATTCAAGTGCATTAGCATCCACGGCGTCATTCACACTCTTTCTAAATACAGACACAGTTACAAACAGTCTCTTCTCATGCTATTCGTTAGTTTCGGATAATGTTACACAGCACCCACTATTTATATATTACGTGTACAAGTCTGTGGAACTGCATATATGTCACCCTCACAAGTTTCCTTGCTATCTGCATAGTGAACCGAATAATCTATTTAGCTAGATAATTAGTTGTTGTTGTGTGTGTT
>JABASC010001389.1:0-24023 GCA_019776185.1 Plutomurus gul | reverse complement strand
AAATATTTCATGATTCATGAATTTATCGATGTTTAATAAATTGTAAAACCAAAACTTTGCAAATAGTACATTTATTACAGAGGATGGTCCGATTATTGGTGCACGACTGGGTAACTCGCTACGCAGCTAGATATTTGAAGGTTCTCCACTTAGTAAATAGTTTTCAAATCTGTAGCTTTGTGCTTTAACAGTGTGAAAGCTATGTCCCTCTGCGGGGGAAATGTCAATAAAAATTGTTTCCAAATACACTCAGCAACTTTCCTTAGCACATATTTGATTTTATGTGATGCGTGCGGTGTCCAAAAGAGGCGATATCTAAGCTCTGTGAGGGTTTTGAAAATCAATGAAGTTAGATATTTCAGTTCAGATTTTCTGCAGCGTTCACCATCATTTCCATTAAAAAATATAGAAACAAGTAGAAATTTTGATGGAAATGAGTATTTCTACTTACTCTTCGACTCGCCCTAAACATGCTAACATATATTGTGTAAACTCACAACCTGGACCTACACGTAGAACCCCACCTACTTTTGTGTAATCAGTCAGACTGACTGAGGAGTTAGTAGTGCTCAGATGACTTGACTACTCTAGGGTTTCAGTTTTATTGCGTGCATTGAATATTGCTAAATAGAATAGAGTTAATCTGGCTAGTGCTTTGGTGATTTTATTGACCAATCCTTCTATGGAAACCATATTTATTGACTTTTCTCGTACGGGGTGGAATAACTACTGTGTTTTTAAAGCTGCAGATTATAAATTTTTCTATCCCATAGACTCCTACGGTGAAAATTTCAAATGTCTAGCTACATAACGGGATAAGTACGGTAAGTTACCTTCTCGTTCACAAGTTATCGGACCATCCTCTGTAGAATTGGACGACAAAACGTGATGTATACACAACTTATACTGTCTCTATTTAATTTGATCGCCACCACCCACCTGAGTATTCTCGCAGGAATGCTTGGGGAGCCATAAAAACTCAGATAAACTGCACAACAATCAAATTCGGATGTTTGTTAGATTTTTAAACGGCAAAATACATATTTCATCTTAAATACAGAACAGAGCAAGTACTTTATTGTGGCTCCCATCCTACATAGAATACTAAAATAGACTGTCGCTAACACATAATAAAATTGAGTGAATTGGAGCATAAAGTGCAACTTCTTGCACAAACAACGTTCTCTCATTTGAAGGCATCCGATTACGGATTATTTTTTTCTAATAAAACAGTCCATTAGATTTTATCTGATTCAACTTTGCTGTGCTATTTTTTAGTGTGCTTGATTTGATACCACTTTCACTAAAAACAACAATGTAAACCAAGGTCTCCACTTCCTAAACCGCATAGGGTGTTCCCGAGACTAACATTTACTACGACTTATGACCATGCTGCAAACATTACATTAAAAGAAACGATCTGTTAGCAATTATGTCTTAGAATACAAATGTGAATACTTGCTTCTGTTTGTATAATAAGTATAACGAGTATGTACTTATAACGAATACTACTACAGATATAGATATAACCATGTGTGTAAACTAATTGAATTCTCGACTTAATTTCTCTGCTGAACGATATCTTCCCAAAAACATGATTGCTCTGATTTATGGATACGAAAAACAGTTGTCTACAGCACGTATACACGACATTTAAAACATAAATCTGCTGTATGCACACATCTGTAAATACAAGATGTATTTGTTACAAAGTTCAGGATGGAGTCAGTAGGCCGAATCAACTAATAATAGTCAAATGCATGCAACACCATCGCATACTCTGCGACTGTTTGCTTTCTATTTCCAATTTTCACACACATGTTTTAATTTGCATATTAAAATGTCTTTTTGCAAACTAAGCTAAGTATAGTCGCACAAACAGAGTGCCGCAACCTTTTCATTTGGTCCTTGTACGTGTTGTAGTAGTGACCAATGTGTAAATGGGCTCAACTGATTTCCATCTGTTCAAACACCGACATTAACTAAGCAATATTAGTCGTACTTAAACTTGTTTACAATGGCTTAATTAATAATGTTGAATCGAAATCATTAATGCTGTGAAGACACGCCGAAAGATAATCCGTAGTGGGAAAACGACTCTTATGAAGAAATCTAGCTGGTAGTAAATGAACGCGAAAACAGGTGTGCTGTCAAGAAGATATTCATTCAAAGTAGTGCCATGCACAGGAAAATGAAAACTTGCAAGCTCACAATCATCAACAGATAAAGCAGTGTGAATCCTACATACAAACACCTTCGACCTTCATAAGTAAATAGAAGACCCAACGCTTTGATTTCCAGAAAAATTCACCAAGATATAACACCCAAGTTTCAATTCGACTTCTCGCTCGCCAATCAGATGCCTCACACATCAGACACAGGGAAGTCACTTGTACTACAGGTATATTATTGCAATGCAAATTTCATTTTATTATCTACTATATATTCACTCACCTTTTTTTTCTACTTATTGCTTACTATAAAGCCTCTCTTCCAGCTGCGTCCGTTTACTTTAATGCAAAATGATCTACAAACAATTCAATGTTCACATTTCTGGTTTGTTTTATTTCAATTGTATTGTCTACTTGATTGGAGATTTTATCTCGTCAAATCAAATGTCATATATTACAGAGGATAGAAAAGAAAGTCGTTGTTATCTGCGTAGAAATCTCAAGATTTGAGACCTGGCTCTGCCTGTTGCATTTCGTGCCCCCACCTCTCAAGCCAGTTGTTGTCCTCTATGCTGTTCATCCTCTCACGTTTTATCTATACTAACTCTACAAAGCACACACTGTTTACTCCAAACATCTTTGATCTGTGCACAGCACCTAACACAGCACATCCTTTTATCAATTAGGCATTTATCTTCTGAGTAGCACACGACTTTGTTGCTCTCACTGTTTATGGCACAAACGAGCAACGATGATACTGATATGATTTCTACGCACGCATTTTGACAATTTTAAAAAAATGGATCCACCATCACTTTATAGTTGAGGAAAATACTATAACATGCAAATAGAACAGAGAGTCAACTAAAAAATGATTGTGGCTATTCCTAACACAAAGTTGGGTAAGGCAGGCATTTAACTGTGTCATCATATTCTATCTATGTATATGTATATCAACTTATGTATATATATATACGTATGCATATAAGAAACACGTTCAAGTGTGTGTATGTGTACTGTGTACACGGATTCAGTGACAGACAGATGGATACTACGTGCACGTAACATTTATTATTACATAGCCTACATTGCACTTGTTGCTCTTCTCGTTTCTTCAAAGTGGTAAAAGTCATGTTCCATCTCAGATCTTCCTCCTCCGCTTGTAAAAATAGGTTTCCCATGTTTTCCTCTCTCACAATACTTACCTACGCTATAGAACACTGTGCCATGCACCATTAGATTAGGCAAAGTTGTCAAATGATAAACTGCATTTATACATTCTGTACATAGTTACATGTGATATATGTTTATGCCTTCACACACACAAGAAGATTGAGCACCTCACACTCTTAAGACCATAGGCAGTATTTATTTATAGAAGAAATTGGATAGGCTTGATGAACAGCTCGAGTGGGGAAGCCGAAACGAAAATCAGAATTCCCGTTTCACAGTTCCTGGTTCGCAGAAGACACTTTTTTAGATCAAACAGCAAAAAAGCTGAGCATTTTAACTTAACGCACTTACGTTTTCTTTCGTTCCACAATGACAGTGGTAGAATCCATTCAATTACAAAGACCGGAGATCCCAATTCGAAAATTTGCTCCGCTCAATACGTCGCAGGAATGATGAAGCAAAAAAGCATTTATTTTTATAATCCTCTTTTATGCCCGTAAAATTAAATGTTTAAATAGGATCTACTTTTAGTATTTACATGTTTACTTTCACAGATTTAAATGGTTTATGAAGTTACGGGAAACAGAATCTCTTTGTTTCATATCATAGGTACCTTTTTCAATTTACTGACATCACGGAATCACCCTGCCTGCCCCATCGTAAATTAGACAGTGGGATACATCCTAATTCATTGTCAGTTCAACTAACTCAATGTCATCCCAACTGATTTTGAATCCCTTCCTCAAATAAAATAGGATAGGTGGGAGCAGATCAAGTTAATAAAATGAATTTGTTCAATGTTTGTTTTGGACTCTTTCAGTTATTTGAATGCATCTATCGACCGTGCAAGTATGTACAATGCTTATAGTTTATTCTAGAGTATCTCTAGAGGTGGATCGTTAACCATTATTTGTGTCATGTAATAGTAAAATAAATATTGTCTGTTTTGATGTTATAGTTGTGAACGCCTTGACTTCAAATTTGCGATCTATGTAGAGTCCGTATCACCTGTAATCCACACTGCCTCACCATAGTTCACAGAACTGCTAATTGTGTCTGTGCATAAAACCAAAGGAGTGAACGTACATCGAACAAGTAAATTATGTAAACTGTACAACATACAAAAGTGTGTTGATTGATAAAATTTGGTGGATGTTTCACTCTGAGTTGTCCATGGTTGATTGTACACATCTCTGCGGGATCCCAGATTATACTTAAATTACAATTTGCACAAAACAGTCCGTTTAACAACCCCAGTTATGCTTAACTAGCTTAATATATTAATGCTAACTACCTTGAGTGTAGATATGTAGATATAAGGACGTAATCAAATGCATTGTATATGTATGTAGGTTATTTATTTGCTGAGTGACATGAGTGTCTGTGAATTTCGTAAAATGAGATGGAAATAAATGTATTGCCTTGGTTTGGATTTCGCGTGGCCTCCGACTATCACTCATTCGGGCACGGACATGCCTGTAGCCAGCCTGTTAGTCCATACCGATTACCATTACTATGTCCTTTTTAGAATTCTTTCCCTTCGAGTCGACATGTTGATAGAGATTTAAATGGGAATTGAAGTTTTGTCTTTCATTATTGTAAGCAAAGTGTACGCAGACTATACAATCGGACGAGAACGCGCAAACATGATCACAATGTATAAATGTTTATATAAGGTCTACAGATTCTAATATATTGTTTTCTTGGTGTGGTATCTTATCTTGTGGTGGCGAACCGGTCGCTGTTGAACTCGAATGGACATTTGGATAGAAACGAATTACTTATCCGCTCTTAAATTAACTCGATGCACAATGGAAACAAACCAAAGTATGCACACATCGTAGAATTTATCTGCACTTGACTTGTGCACTCGTCTCAGATGAACTAAGGCTGGCAAGTGTGTGCTGTGGCTTTTCTACTATAATAGTGAGTCGTGAATTGTCAGTATAAAAATTTTGGACTTCAATTGACCAGTTGGGTGCTAGCTGTGTCTGGTCCGTTGAGATAGTACTAAAAATTTCGTAGAAATACATTGCAGTCTCTTTTATTCTCTACTCAAGTGTACATACATTGATTAAAATTTGAGATTTTTTCTTACAAAGGAAAACAATGGAAATGTTCCCTGACATAAATGACTTGGAGTTGGAAAATTATGCGCGAGGACCAAGAGCATAGTGTAGAACATACATAGAGAACTAAACGACTACATGAATGCAAAATCATCCTTTCTTGTGTGTTCATGTTAAAAGAGAATATGATGTTTCTTTTAGATGGAAATGTTTGTATTAGTCAGAATTGAATTCATGAAAGTGAATGAATTCAAATAGGAAAATCCTACATTGGCCGACTTCTTTGTCCTTCTGCTGCTGCTCAACTTTTTATTACTGATAGAATGTAAGATTCGCCAGAACTCCTGATCGTTTCGACAATTCCAACAGAAAGGCTCTGCCGATGTTGAAGGGGCACATTTGCTGCAAGCAGATTCATACCGGTCTCTGTTTATTTGTACTGGCTTAAGTTGAGCGAGGTAGGCGAGATCAGTTTATACGATGATAAATGCAGAATTGTGCATTATTGACAACCCATTGGAATGCATTGGAATGATGCTGCCCATGACCAAGAGAAAAAATACCAAACAAATTCACTTTCATTGCAATCTTTCCTTCTGTAAACTTCTCTAGGGACGTTGGTATTTAGAATCAATAGAATAGCATGGAATAAAATTAAATTTAACATACTGGAAAATTTTATTATGGCTTTTGAACGATTTTGTACAACCTGAAGAACACCTCACGTTTCATGCTTCTTCTGCTCGTCGGTTGTGAAGTGTGCTGTGGCATACTCCCCTGTGTTAGCATATCCAGCGTTTTTTTCATCAAAATAGCGAGTCACACGCTTTTCCACGATCTGCGTTGGTAACTCAGATCTTTTAGTGAGAGCATTTATTTTGGTCTGGCAGATATTCAGATTAGGGTAAAGTACACAAAGTATCCAAATACGTATACAAATAAATACTGTGTACATTTTTGAAAGTTAATAGTGTGTGATGCCAGGGCAGCAATATTTAATACTTATAAGACTCATGTATATTGTAGGAGATACTGGGGCACCCAGTAATGTATCATGCAGTTTTCCACGTACATGGTAGTAGCACATAGTACATATGTGCATAGCGCTTTGACTAATGCAAATGTATAGGTACTAGTACATAATGTGCTTACATTTCTTCCCATGTGAAAAATGCTGTTATGTAACCTGGTAGGCTTTCTTAAGGAGGCATGTCTATTTGGCCTACAGTCAATAAGAGAACATACTCTTTTCCATAAATTATTACACAGCATTAGGTACTATTACTCATCGTCCTTCGTGGTTTGGTTCACTTTTTTCGGAAACACACATTTAATACACGTAAACTGACTTAAAACTAATAAGTAGGTAGAATTCTCACTCCTACAAACTTTATGTGTGAAAGGTATTTCAAGATGACATGTAAATTCAATTTACCCTTAAGGAATTTCCTAACTCACATTTGGCGGACGTCTTACCACCGTACAATTTCCCACACAGACAAATCCTCACTCATCTACCAACTTTTTTGTATACAATTTCTCAATTTAATATTTTTCACATATTATTCTACTATTTATTTAATTTTGGAATAAATGCATGTTGGCAATCGTGTGTGGGGAAAGTGGGGATGAAAATTCCTGGACAAGCTATAATTGTTTTATACAGTCTCACAATAACGATTGATATCTTGGTATATCTTTGGAATCAATAATCGTGCGTTAAATACATGTGCAGAGTATTTTAATAAGATCTGATTAGATGAGAGCGAGTACTTATATATTAGTTCTGACGCCGAACAGTACACGAAACATAGAATTAAATCACATGCAAATGAGCGTTGAAGCAGAAAAGTGAATCAGAGTCTCCTCCACATAAATTAGTAGATGAAATCAAAACACTACGATGCTACTTAAACACAATCAACCTTCACTATTTCTTTCCGTATTGATATTCCGTGTTCTGCTATTACTGCACAGCATCCTTCCATGCTGTACATCCAGTCTCCGTGTAGTACAATTCACGTGAGTGTTACTAGTGAACCATTGCACTATGCAGTAGATCTGGAGGCAGTAGAGAGACTGACTGTGCTGACATCAGCCAAAGAAAAGTCTTATTCCTCCGAGCTTTTACATGCATTTCTCAACTCGTCTTCGTTCGGTTCGTGTTTACAATAACCTCAGCTCACCTTCCCTCACACTTCTCGCTCTCACACAGTTCTTCGTCTTCTCATATCTGCGTATTTGGAAAGAAACACTATCACCTCACCAAAAAAAAAGTAGATATCCCTCTCCTATACAGTCATCAGATCATTTCATACTATAATAATAATAACATTGAAATTATCTCTATTTGATTGTTAGCCAGATTGCAAACTTAAAATTAAACGCATTCTCCTCAAGAAAATGAGTCAAAACACGAGAATCTCACATCTAAAAACTAGACACTTAAGCAGTAGCCGTTTTTATTGGCTTTTCACATGCTAGACGATAGGAGCTGCTCTACTTCGCCTTTCTGTCGTGTACATTTGCATTGCAAAGCGGCTCGCATGTAGACATACTGCTAAGGCAAGATCACATAGTCAACTGCACCTCGCTAGCTTCTTACTTGTTAGATATTGGTAATATCTACAGATTTCTGTTCAAAGTGGCTTCATAGTGCAGGAGATTTTACTCTGTCTCTCTACACCAAACGAGTGTCTTTCCTCGTCTCTCTCTCTCTCTCCGCTTCCATTCACTAACCAGTGTGTAACGTTCTACTTGATTCCTTGGCATCACAGTATACCACTGCTACCACTGCTACTAATACCACCACAACTTGTGTGTGCCGTACTGTACATACTACTATAGTAAGTAGTAGTAGTAGGGCTGATGTCGTTGATAGAGATGTGATGTGCAAGTGATAGTGCATCCGCGTCTCTCTCTCTCTCCTCGATTCTTGAAACCAATCGCATTCGCAATTTCCATTCGCATTTGCATTCCCGATTCGCACCACATCACACTAGAGTTGACTCGTGGCCGTGTTTTCTCTGCACATTTGAATGAGGACGATTGGCAGTTTCGGTGCTCCGTCTGGCCATTCCAACAACTGTTTACATCAACATGAGTTACTCATGAGTTAAGAAAGTGAACAAGTGCTTCAACACACTCACATGCATCACAAAAACAATCTTTTTCCAAATAGAAAAATCCTTTTTCCGTGCTCAAGTGTTCTGTCTCTATACTACATGTGATAGTACCGCAAATAGCATTTTTCCTGCCTGCATGAAAGGCTACATCACAGACACAGCGAATCAGCTAGACTAGAGAGCACATTACAGATTGTAAACAAACAAAGAAGGATTATCAGTATTATTATTACCTAATTTGCATAAATACACACTTATTATTAGTATTAAGTATGTATTTGCCTGTTAAGACTAAGTCTACTGCTACAACTGCATGTGAAGAATACAATTAAAATTCCTACGTAGTTCCACACAAAAACTATTATTACGAGACTGTTGTCTCATCTTCAGTTAGGACAGTAAACAAGAACAGCAATTAATTTATAGTGAAAGAGAGCGCAATTATAGTGCCAACCCAACACAATGAAGAGGAACGTCACGATCTCCGGAACGAACAGTGTAAATGGTGTTTTCCTTCTGTGTGCCGTATTCTTCGTAGTCATCAACATTCACCAAACGCAAAGCTGGCGACATGATAGACGTGAGTATAATATGTTTTCAATTTGTATACAAATATTTTCCCGTTCGGATATGTTATTACTGCTAATTATTTGCACAGCAGAATTTGGATCACCTACTTGCTAATATAAGTATTATAATAAATCAACAGTTACATTTAATTTCTATTTAAGAATTCGTTCACAACGTAGTAAGCGCGTAAATCTAAAATTAGACGTTTTTTTTCTCGCTCTCTCTGCTTTCGATTTATTCATAGTTTTGTTTTGATTCTGCGATGTGAGAAATGCGAAGCATTTGTCGGCTGGTGTGCATACCGTCTCTCCCTTCTCGTATCTCCGTCTCATCTAATTGTTTCAGTGTGTTCCTTTCCTCCTCCTCTCTACTTCACCAAATTAACAATCAAAAAGTGTAGCCAGTAAATACAATACACACACTATAAAAAGGAGATCGCGATGTGAACATTTGACATTAAACATCGTGCTTGAGGTTCATTATTATGAGAGCGCTATTATTTTACATTATTTATTACCCACCGTTATAATACAATTAGCATATGGCCATTGCCTCAGATAATGATCACGTAATTTCCCTACCATGTAATTATAAATGAATTTTATCTGCCTAACTTGATTTCAAGATGAAGAATGGGTGAATTAAAGGGTTTCTTTGTGTGTGTACTCATGAACTACTCGTATGTATACACAATACATATAATGTCGTCCCGTCCGTAGGCAATTTTGACCCACTTGATCACAGGAACAGATATAGACGCAGATTCTATTGTCCTCGGAAAACCTTTTGTTTCGGAATCAGTGTGCTGTGACAGAATAAACTCACGTCACGTCACACATCATCCGTGAAAGCCTTAATGTTCAGTTTAACCTTTACCTTTACATGACTCGGACACTCTTGAAATCAAATTGAATGTCGTAGGTAATTTTACGTTGTATTACTATAATAAAGTAAAGTACATATTCGATAGCTCAATAATAATAGCCGCTAAGTCTGCGTCCAGAGAGCCAATTACGTGTCTCTCTACTCCTACTGTACTATAATAATATGTAACCACGGCGCTACTCGCTTGACTGCCAGCGTGATGTGCAAAATCTTTCTTTTAACAAACCATAAACTTCATTTATGTAGATTCTATTCTGCTGCAAAGTATCTGTAAATGTCAGTTGACTAATGGCATCCATTCACATTATGTGTGGTCATAAGGTTGTTATATTAGCATTATGTGTGCTTTGTCTATTGTGTAATAAATACGAGATAAATGATTCAGTAACAGAGTGGGAAGTTGCCTTATACTTTCGTTAACTTAACTTTTAGATGATTTATGTTCTTTTTGGGTGCACTGAGCTATTCTTATGACTGTGTACGCTTTTATTTTACACTCTTACTCTCGCATTCTTCTCTCCCAGATCAGATTCTTTTAATAATGTGTTTGGCATAGCCACTCACTAGCTGTGTGCTATACTCTAATGATGGCTCTAATGACTGCTCTCTCCTAAAAACACACGCCACTCTTTGTACACCTAGAAGAGAGGAGAGCGTTGGACTGATATTGACATCAAGTACAGACTTAATGAGTGTTATATTAGGAGAACAGAATTTATTGCTCTCTGTGTGTGCAAAGTAGCAAGGCAAAGTGTGCATAAACATACAGTGACTCATACGTCACCACGTCGTCGCATCGTAAAGAAGCCTTCATTACTTATTATTCCTCGTTGATTATAGTTTTATTTTATCTTTCCCTTTTATAGCCTACAAGTACATCTGTGTATGTACGCTGCTATAATGGCTACACAATACACAGTGTATTTAGTAAGAGCTGTAAGTATCGATGTTGTTATGAAACATGCCCCTATGTTATTGTGTGCATTATATTAAATGCTGTGGGTAAACATGAGAATCATAAGCACTAGCAAGCAGGGTGTGAAATAATCACGCATGTAATTACTGTTACCAAATAAAAATAGTTCAGTTCACACTTTCACACACTGTTCTGCCTTGACAGTGCACGTATGTACGGGCTGTGGTGCTATATAAAGGGGAAAATAATGCAACATTATGGGCTTCTTAAAATGCACACTGCTGTGTGTCCTTCGCGTAGTACATATTAAACGGCCAATTAGTCCTAGTCTGGCCATTGTCGCTGTCCCCCTCAATCATAGCCCATTAATCCTCATTGTTTCCGTAAATGCTTTCTGTACGCTCCTTTTACTGTGGGTGAGAATAATGTGTCCAAACGGCTTGTATGACCCTTAACAGTGCTTCCTTAATTATATTTACAAGATTTCATGAATATTATTTAAATCTTTTAATTGTACCAGCATCACATTAATAAGCAATGATAATGTATTTTGATTGCTTTATTATATTATATCCTTATGGTTTGCTTTATGGAGAATTGGATTGCACGCAGCCCACCCAATGCTTCTTAGCTGTGATTTATGGAGCCATAAAACATTGGTGCGCTATCTGCTTTCAATAAAACTTGCGAAATCGAAATCCAAACATTTTTAGTGGTAAGAATTGGAGAAGCATTTGCCAAATTGAAACAAATGTTTGCAAACATTTAATATTAGGTATTACAGTTTGGGAGTTGCGATGCAAAATGATGTGCCAATTTGCTACGCATACGTCTAGTCACGTTCTAGACAGAGTGAGACGTGATATAGATTGAAAACAAATGCTTACAAAATTCTTTATGCCTATGTATCTAATGTACATATATCGTATTACATTGTCTTGGGAGACCTTGTGCTCTCTACCACTTATATTACAATTTTAGAGTAAATGTAATATTATTCACTAAATGTGAGGATTGTGTGAATCGGCAACACATTTTGGGTACGAATCTGTAGACAAAAATAGTGACCTACCAATGATGCGGATTCACTGATGAATTCTAGAGGGAGAGAAAATATTTTGGGCTGTACTGTTTGATTTATTGAATTCTAAAGTCAGTCTGAATCAATTATGGTAGTTTCAATTTGATGATCCCCTTAAATACCTTTATAAAACGTATATAAATAACCAAGAGCAAACATTTAATTTTAAATGCAGCAGTAAATTATTTTAACTGTCAGTAGTAAATAGTAGAAGACCTTCGACGGTGACCTGACAATTTTAGCGGTACCTCTTCATTCCCGCGAAATGAAGGTTCCTATAAAATCTTCTGTCGGGTCAAAACATAGTGCTACATAAAACTATAAATGCTTCAGAAATGTGATTTGATTGCTTATATTTTTCTATATATGTATTAGTATATGTATTCACAATCAGTTTGATATTAACTTTAATGCTTTCCACCATCATTTTCTACCGACGGTTTCCATCTTATTGTGAGTCGCGCTAAAGTGCTACTCTAAACGTGTACAATCAAATTAAATCATATTGAGTAAGTTTGAGTTAATACCTCCGATCCTGAGAACAACCAGAGAAAATATTACGCACTCACTCAGTAAGAACTAGTATAGAAAATAAGATGAATATATCCAATAAGTATTACGCACAGCACAGCCAATGCATACACATTATTGCATTAGGTTTTATCTCTTATTTTATAACATTGCGATGTTAGCGAAGAAAGGCATGGTAAAATTTAATAAATCCACTCTAGAATACTTAAGTAGAATGTGCAGTACTCAGGCTCGTAAACCTACTAGAGAGAAGCCTCCAAGAATCTTGCGGTAAACATTAAGCAGGCAGAGGCAGGTATTCGTAAATGAAGTATAGGAAAAGTATTCTATACAAAGATTAATGTCTGACATGACATTTCGCATGGCACAAGCATTAATAGCCTTTCCGGTGCTCCACTAAGGTACGAACATTCTGCGAGCCGTGAGTGTTTTTGCCTACGCATTCCCAGTACGAAAGTAAAAGTAGTACCTAAGTGCGTATGTTAAATGTAATGCTCTTTTGATGATGCGGATGTTTACAAATGCCAATTTTTCTGCTGACATTCAACTCATCGGATAAAACGAAACTAAACACATAACGTACAGTAATATAGCCTCAAAACACCCACTAAAGATAGACAGACACCAACGGGCAAACAGCAGCCTACATTATCTCTCTACAACATGCTTTAAGTGTATTATGTATGAAGTACAACTACTTTGAATAACAAAAAATTATGAATAATTACAGGGCCAAGATTTTACGGAAACAGAATGCCGAAAAGCATGCTGACGACAGAATCAAAAAAAGTTCAACAGAAAATTGTAGCGGCACACAATTTCTTTCGAAGCAACGTTCGACCTAAAGCGTCTAATATGCTCGAAATGGTAATGTAACCATTAATAATATCATATTTCCATATCAATGTAGCTACGCACAAGAAATATATGATTTGGTGTTCATTCTAATATTCTAAAAGTTCATACTTCACATCAACTCAGCGTCAGACCTTAATCAATGTTATCAATCGTGTCTGTTTCTTTCTCTCTGTCTACAATCTCTCCCGAAATATATGGGTAGGCATAGTTAATAGTTAGCAGCATACACAGACCAGACATATTGACTATTCCTTATAACGGTGGTACTAAAAAAAGAGATTCTTCTTCACAATATATTCAGAATCTCGACAGCACACCCGTTAATTCCAGACAAATTCACTAATAAAGCAATAAAGGCAAGTTCAGAGTGACGGCCGCGCTAAGACACACATACACTCAGCACTTAACACAAGTCATCTCGTCACGTAGTCACAGCAAATGCCAATAATGTACTGCTCACGGTAAACATGAATTTACCTTGTAGTGATGTCATGTCATTTAGTGTACGATACACTGTCTTACCTAATAGTGGCAGAGGGAAACATTGTGGACATGCACACAACAACATGGATTGTTACCTGAGTTGATCACAAGAGTTTTACATTAATTCTCCCACTACTTCTGTGCTTTAATTGAATGAAAGTAGAAAGGCCAAGTAAGTTGAGCAGATGTAACTGACACTGACAGGAGCAGTCAGCTACCTTATACTTAAATTATACGGTCGATCCTATTCAGATTGTCTGTGTCCACCTACAGAGGCTTTTAGTTTTTACACTTGTAAACTTTTAACTCTAACTACTCTAAATTCTTACCTGCAGACACGTTATCGTGTATCCCACGTATATTCAATAGCTGGCCAACTGTTTAACCATTAATTTAATTGTTGTTTACATTTGGGTAAAATGTGCTTAGGTACTTTATTGTAGGCAGACAGACAGATTCCATGTTTGCCTATTAAATTCCTTCATTAAAATGTCCAATATATTAGTCTTTTTAATTAGAATTTTCTCGCTTGTGTTCACAGAATTGACATTTCGGTGCAGCAATGGGCTTTATTGTATTTCCCCATACTGATAGATTCGCGAAATTACACTATGTGTGCTTAATGTGATATTTATTCGCAGACATGGGCAGAAGATGCAGCTAAAATAGCGCAGAAATGGGCTGAAGAATGCCACTTGCTTGTGCACGACAATGCAACTGACAGAGCAATTCCCCAGCATGGAGTCTGTGGTCAAAATATATTCGTTGCTACTCACAAAGTTCCATGGTAAGTATTTCACTGCAACAATACTCGAGGTGGAGGAATTTCGAGATTTTTGATGCAAAATTGCCCGAGCAGACTGTTGAACTAAAGTAGGTATTCGTAAAAATTGTACCTGCCTACAAAGAATGGTCAGATAAGAATTCTTTTGAGATGCTGTCATTATATATATTCTATCTCTCACTTGTTAGTTTGTAATATCGCTGGTTGAGCAGGGAAACCTAAAGGTGATTCCTTCAATATAATATGTAGCCAACCTTTTTGTGTCAAGTGACTCATTGTATTATTGTTAAGATCGCTGCTAGTTTCTCGTGCTGAGTTGTAAAGCTATTTTCACATCTCTCTCCACGTCTTGTCTGGCTTTTCGACTCTTCACTCACGATCACTCAATATTTAACAAACCAAACACCTACAAGTGTCAAAGTGTACTCTGTTGTCGGTACGCACATCCTACGTATTTTCATTCTCCACTACTCAAGAGAGTAATACATCTTCTTGCTGATGTACGGTTGGGAAAATTGCATAAAATACTCGGGTCTAGACCAACCAACTACAGAATCGAGCGTTTTCATTCTCACAGGAAAGGAAAAGAGAAGTCAAACTCAATTACATGAAATTATAAAATATGCGAAGGATGATGTTTGGTTGTGACAAGACTGTGACTTCACTCTCCTTCTCCCAGTTCACTTCCTTATAAATAAATAATCGTTTTCGTGCTTCTAATACCGGTTCGGCTAGTGAGATTCCATTTGATAAATGGTACATACGTTCATTCGATCTTTCGTTGTACGATGTGACACGGTGCTGGTGTCGTAATGTATACTCCACAATACACTGCTTGATCCTCCACTTGACTAATTGGAAAAATCGAGACAACCATTAACGAAACATTTGTCACTGTCAAAGTCATTGTCACTCCTATCGTAATAAAATCTTTTCCAGTTCGCTTGACTATATTTTTAATTCCTTTTCGTCGTGTCGTACCGAACTTTTTCTGCCAGCAAAAAATGTAACCTGATGCCAGAGATTTCAATGAAAAAGGCAAAGTAGCAGCACACCAATTATGCTAGATTGAAGGTAGTGGGAAAATTGAATCAAATAAACATCACAAATTTCAAATTATTATAAAACCACTTTTATAACAAGCTAAATTAATGTAACACGTTGTTGGTACTCTGAATACTGAAAGTCGCTTTCAAAAACCAACATATACCTGTTTTTCAGAGATTTGTTCGAATTTTTCCATTTTCTTTGATTCCTTTGTATTTTTGTGAGATTCAGTGGAAATCTAAAAAATTAATAAATAGGTTTAGTTTTTCATTGTCTAGTTCTCTAATATCTGTACTATTATTTATGCGCATCAAGGTCATCTAGCTTAAAAAATTCAATCATGAATTACAATCCCGGAATACATACAACACTAAATTTTTAAAAATGAACTAGTGGTGGGTGTGCTACATGTGTAAGTGTTCTTGGGTCAACTCCTGCTAAAATAATTTTGCAAACTATACGACAATATGGTATTCATACATTCCAAAAACGTTTCCGTTTGAAACTATTTGGAACGCTGCATTCTGCATTTTACTGCTAGAAGAAGAATGCCAATTTAATTTTAACAACAATGTGTTTTGTACATGCAGGTTTTTCGGAATCAAGTCATGGTATTTAGAACATCGTAACTTTACGTACGGTTCTAGTAATAACGATCTGGGTGTCATCGGACACTATACGCAAATGGTATGGGCTTCAAGCCATAAAGTGGGCTGTGGCTACGCTCAATGTAAAACTTCTCGTGGAAAGACATTCTACAACTATATTTGCAATTACTGTCCCATTGGAAATTACATGGACATACTGGGTTATCCGTATTCGAAGGGGGTTCCATGCGGAGAATGTCCGAATCACTGCAACGAACAGAACAAACTCTGCACGAATGCCTGTCCTTTCGCAGATCAATGGGTAAGCACAACGTTCGAGTATATTCTTCTAGACTTAATAATCGCAGAACCTGAACTTGGATTATATTTTTACAAATTGTACAAAATATTTTTCTAAAATACGATGAAAACTGTCTATCAGTTGTTTGTATGTAGTATGCATAAACTTGGAGTTTGAAATAGCCCCATTATGAGGTTATGAGTACATTCATTAGTGTTTAATTTCCACTACACAACAATATACAATGTTTTTTGAACTTTCTATTTTAATTCCTTAATAGGTTAATTGTAAAGAGTTGCACACGGAATGGCCCGACTGGCTTTGTAAAGACAAGTCCAAGGACGGCATGCGAAGAAGAAAACACTGCCGGGCAACTTGCCATTGCAAAAATAAGATTTTGCCGAAATTCGTTTGAAAAATAAAACGCAAAAGTCGCGCGCGTTATTATTGCGAATGGATGCTTGAAATGGAGAGAAGGAAGGTCACCATCTACGAGAGGACTGCGAATAATTTGGAGCGCAGACAAGGAAGCATTGATGTAAACATGATTATAAACACAGTGGAAAACAGTGGTGCGGCTTGTCTTGTCGTGGCATTCAAAAGTCTTGTTCATCATCCATCTCATATTTTCGGTTATGCATCATTAGTCGGAATGAAGTGTGAAATGTGTAATATGTAAATTATCGTTGCCATTTGTATCTACAAAAATACTGCCAATCGAGAGAGGCTTTATAGCTTTGCCATAAAATTGCCATTTTTCTAATTTCACGGCTTTTCCAAGGTTTTTTTTAATCTGTGCCATAATATTTTTAATTATAATTCATGCCTAAATAGTATGCAAACAATGCTGACAGCATTCTTATCTATATTATGTACTACTACTGTAAGTAATATAGTAGAATAGTGAATAAGTAATCTCTTGTGTCCACCACTTAAATGATAATATATAAATATTATGTAAATTATTTCATTTACAGCTGTACTCTCTACTTATTTATGTATATTATATTGACGATACTACTTACTACTTATATAGGTACTTACATTACATGTTATATTTACTAGTGCAATAGTACGCTTGAAATGCAATAAATATTCAAATTAAGAATGGAATTACTACCAACACAGTGCTTCATGCATTATGACCGTTTATCGAATCCCGTGTATCTGACAATTCTACATTCTTAGTATAATTCTCATCTGACGCTTTTAAGCGTCTGACCAGGTCCCTATTACCAGCTGGACGCAAAGTTACTGTCTTTGCTGCTAACATGATTAAGTAGTGAGTGCACAACTAAAAATGAACGGCCCCCATTTCTTTTAGCTCTATAATACATACACAGTCCCACCCGTGTAAGCCAACTCTGTCAACGCGTTTCCACAATTTTTAATTGCGCTAACGCTCCTTATTGTTTTCTCGATTTCCATCACTGTCACATTTGTGCAACATTTTGCTCGTATGAGTTGTTGTAATGTCATACAATGTACTGATGCAGGCTCTGACATGGACAAGATGTGCATTGACTAGCACACAAAGTGCACATCTAGCTAGATTCTTAAGTATGTGATGTGCATGAGAGCTGACAGAAACAGTCCAGTTTACTATGTATTTGTGTTGATGTTGACAATGCAATTGCGTAGCATGTCATTGTGACAGGTTGACACAGAGTGAGGGCACGGCAAAGGCAGAATTTGTTCATCTTTTGAAGCATGCTTATGTATGCCATTGGCTGAAATCTATATATTACAGCAAATTGCACTGAAAAAGTAGAATTCTCGTTGTGCCAGGCAATTAAAACTTTATTATAACAACTTGTGCTTGTTTTATTTGAAGGCAATTAAAAAGTACACTGAATAAACTTCCAACACAGTTGGTTTTTTATTCATGAGAGTTGGTGAGGAGGCTGTCAGCCTTCCTTTTAAAAAAGGCCACAAGAATCTTTGACGACAGGGCGAAGCCAACCCAATCATAAATCACAAAATGTATGCGAGCTCAAAACAGAAACAAACACAGAATAGGAAAAGCCATGCTTCTACTTAAGAAATTCAGTATCCAAATAGGAAGAGCACCGTACACAATATATTATCCACTCACTCACATAATTATCATTCACACTTTTCATAAATCCTCTGGTATCAACAGTTTATAAGGTGGACAAGGATAAAAATGCCTTAGCTCTACTCCTACACTACTAAATGTTCTCTGTGTATGCTTTAATCGTGCCAAGTGCAATCATCCGTTGGAATGGCAGCGTTTACAGGAAAAACTGTTCGTAATTTGGCGGCACTTTGCAAATAAACAAACGCGATGATACCATTAGGAGTTACTGTACTCGCTAAATGCGAGCATTTAACACAATTGTCCAAAATGAGCTCACGACTGAAGTTCCTCTAACGATAATGTATTGGAGGCCGAGAACATTTATAACAATTAAGATCTATTCGGATGGTCATTACAATCGTTTGTGCTCCTTTTTCGGGCTAATGATATGAAAGAGCAGGCGAGACCACACCTGAATTATCCGTAATATCTCTAATGCACTCCACTCGTTACTCCACTCACTAATGATAATATTTATGACGCACTATTACTTCATCCTATAGGCACTTGTAGCTGTGCACATAAAAGAAATGCACGTAGGACGTTAGACAGGCCAACAATCCCCAGCTTTTACTCTAAACTAAAGATCTAACCGATTTCTTCCTGTTAAAATGCATACGAGGTGGAAATGGGTTGGCTCATGTCATTTGCCTCCACATGACATTATAATGTGTAATGTCATGGCATGTAAGCACAATAAGAATAATCTGCATTTTCATGCGGAAATCGTCATACACTTCGTAACATTACAGAGAGTCACATACCACACAGTACTCAGTGTTCTACAAAAACGTCAGCTAACAGCTAACTGTGATTGTGAACTATGTTTTTTCTACTGATTGTAACTCGTACGTATGATAATGCTCATGTAGCAGTAGTTAGTATGATAAAGCGAAAAAATTATGTTGATGACTCTTAATTGCGAATTTGCATTTTAAATCGCGGTGGACATGTTTTGTGGTGTGTACAGAGCCTTGTATACGCAAAACATTTATTCTCTTGTTTATTTTGTCAAGTCAATTACAGTAGCAATTACATGGACATTTTGGGCATCCGTATTGAAGGGAGTGCTCTGTGTCTCAGAGCTCAGTCTCTGTGTGGAGAGTCCAAATTATTGCAACCACCTGCAACGAATTGAACAAACTGTGCACGAACGCTTGTCCTTTCTCAGATCAATGGGTACGCAATGGCGTAGCTCCCATGGGGTTATAGGGGCTCAAACCCATCACAGGGAGTTCCACACAGTTGCACAGTGGATAAAACTAAAAGCATTTTTCTAGAAAAAGTATGTAAGTTGCATATTTGAGTGTTCATTCAAATGAAGATACGAACTAGCATTGAACAAAGTCATGTCATTGAATACAAAACCGTTCCTAAATGACCGATTGCCTATATCAAGCGACAGCAGCACAACACATTCAATAGTATGCATTCAAATATATTCAATTCATTTTCCATGTTCAATTGCATACGGTGTGTTTGGGTGGTACAAGATCGTTTGGAGTGGATTTTTATGCTTTGGTGGATCTTTGTGATTTCTGTAATTTTTCGTTGCCGTTTTTGCATTGGGTACAAACCTAAAATATAGTCAAAATATGTACTTTCCATGAATTCTTTCTGAAAAGATTTCGCATTCACGGTCGAAATATATAGTTTACTAAACTAGGCCTTCCCCAAGTGGGATCTGCAGCACGCCACTGAGGAATTGCCTGACCGACTGGCTCTGCAAAAACAAGTACAAGGAAGGACTGCCGGGCAATCTACCATTTGAAGTATAAGATATTGCTTGTAAACACAGGGGAAAACAGTGGTACCTTATTGTCCT
This sequence comes from Plutomurus gul, assembly GCA_019776185.1. NCBI lineage: Eukaryota > Metazoa > Arthropoda > Collembola > Entomobryomorpha > Tomoceridae > Plutomurus > Plutomurus gul. Next base: position 3,516 of record JABASC010001389.1, on the reverse strand, counting down.
GGCATTCAAAAGGCTTGTTCATCATCATATTTTCGGTTTTGCATCATTAGTCGAACAGAAGTGTGAAATGTGTAACATATATGTAAATTATCATTATTATTGCCATTTGTATCTACGAAAATACTGCCAATCCAGACAGGCTATAGCTTTGCCTTTTTTAATTTCACGGCTTTTCCAAGGTTTTTTTTAATCTGTGCCATAATATTTTTAATTACTTATAATCCATTCTACATTACTACCACCTTTAGTAATATTGAAGCAGTGAACAAGTAATCCATTGTGTCCATTATTTACCTAAATAATAATAAATTATGTAAATGATTTCATTTGCAGTACAAATATACTCTTTACTTGTGTATCAGATTGACGATACTATGTACTTACTTAGACGTAATATTTGCTAGCACAATGCAATAAATATTCAAATGAAGAATTGAATGACTACCTACATGGCAATTACAAGAACTTCACGGATTACGATCACACAATATTTATCTATGCATTAGATAGTAAAATGTAACGCATGCATAAAATGTACATATAGGAAGAGACCTTTCCCTTGGTTTTGTCACATCAAGTCATGATTCAATGGTATGTTAACTATTTAATGCATTTTCTCTACACATTATACATGTATAATACATATACAAACAGAAAGGGATATATCAGCCATTCTTCGTACATCGGCCGTAATAGTATCTTCCTCTCTCTGTCTGTTATGTCATGCCCATGCCATAATGTTGTCATTGTCACCCGTCACCGTCACTGCCACATCCTGTCACACAAGGGTTTCTTGGCTTCGCTGATTGAGTTTGAGCCTCAAATGAATGACAACGAAAGAGAGACATTGTATCCCCCTGCTGCTGGAAAACTAATATTATTATTGCTCTCTGTCTATGTACATGCGTAGCTGTGATTAGTGCAAACTAAAACAAATAACCGTAGGTATAGGTAAACCACCTTATTTATTTACCAAATGATACACGGACTAAATCCCTTTTTATTTTACAGTGTCAGACAAGGTAACATTAACAATTCCGGCAGAAAAGACCTTTGTGTCGCAATATACATACTAAGACAACAACGTTTGGAACGCTCTAGCGATTTTTAGACCAAAATTTAATGATTCATTGTCATTTCCACTGCAAAAGGGGAGCTTGAGCGGAAGCATAGTTCTTAAACTCGTTTCACCTGACAAGACATGACGTGTGCTGGCCTGATGCTGTGGTGCTGCGCTTTTCACTCCTAAATTATATTACCAGACCCGAGAGCCACAGAGAAAAGAATACTGAACCTACACGATGCATTTAGGTATATACATGGGCATATTACGTTCTACTACATACACAATATAATATTACGTCTGCACACGGAAAGGTAGCTCTATACCACAGAAGCTGAGCCAAGTCAACCCAAGTCAGCCATATATAAACGAAGAAGATGAACTTGAGCGTTGAACATTGAAATGTACATACACACACATTCATACTGGTAAATGGTGAAGCAGCCAACTTTATCCCCATATACATACTTACAATGTGTAAAAGGAGTGAGATGAGCTTTATAAAAAAAAAGCTGAAAAGTTCGAGTCAAGTAAGTAAGTGAAGTGAAGTCTTAAGTCTCAACCATTTCAACACAGAATCATAATCAGCCATGCAGAGCTATGAAATTACAGCCAATCCATCCTCATCATGAATCCTCTTTCTTAAATGGCATAACAGATATCTATAAAACCTATATAGTACTTAGTACACAGTACACTAAAGTAGGAGAATGAAAACAACTTCTCCTTCCAGCTCTGTTCACCGAGAGTACATTTTTAGTCATTTCGTCAACAACACTGTGACCATTTACTGGCTACAGATAAGTCTAAACCTTATTGGATTTCCAACAACAACTTAATAAACCTAAACCTACCACCAACGATTGTATTCACTGTATAAATATGAACGTATTACATGTAATATTAGCTCAGTAGAGAGACGAATAAAATGCAAGTACTTCATAAAGATGTGTATAGAGATGAAGTCTGTAGTAAAGCTATTGTTTGATTTTTACAGCTTCCACACTATAAGGTTCCTGCTTATTTATAGAGGGAGAGAGACAACCTGCAGACTATCTGATGTTTTAACGACTTCAGTTCAGTGTGATGAGCTGATCTGCAGCTAGACAATAACCATATCATGTCATCTCGAAACTCTTTCGCTTTTATTCTACTTGATTTCATACTCGTCCAAATTACATACTACTGACGTAATAACCACTTGTATGCAAATCGTGCTTATTTGCTTAAGTGTGCTTCTTCAAGTATATCCTTCCCAAGTAACTTACTAGTAGACACTTTAGTGGGGACGAGCATCAAGATATTTTTAATGGTGCTTAATCACTGTAAAGAGTCGTATTTCCCTTTGTTCACCGGCAGATAACAGTGAAGGGAAAAAATTGAATTACGATTTGGATTTGCGGTCACTAAATAAAAATGAACATAAAAAGTGTTTTTCTATGTATTAATAGCTTAAAATCATATTTTGCAAATAATAATGCTCTTGGCTTGAGTACATACTTAAGTGCAATGATGAAAAGTACTGCACCATATTACAGTAGGTACTAGACCGTCGCAATTACCAGACTAATGATACTATAAGTAAAAATAAGTAGAAGTTAGGTTGTTGTGCACACAGTGTGGTGCTATTATTGCAACTACCTTATTATGATGAAGCAGTCCTCGTAAGTAGTGGCATTTTGCATAAAACTGGTAAAGATTGTAAACAATGGAAGCCAGCGTGCATTCTTGGACTAGCCACCTATTCCCCACACTATTTACTACCTCACCTCAAGTATACCACAAGATTAACAGCAATTTTTTAGTTTTTTAGATACAAACTGTTAGGCATCTGCATTGAATTGTATGCCCATAAGAAGGAGTTACAGATTAATTTAATGCGTAGGTACAACAACAACTTATAGTAATACTCTTATAGCTCTTATGTATAAGAAAAGTACCTTAGATCCCTGAGTGTATGCATAATATGTATTACTGCATTATAAAGGATATATAGATACTTGTGCTAAATAAATTGTTGATAAAATTTGCATTGTGTTGCAGTAAAAGGCAGAGAGAAATTAAGCCTGTAAATAAATAAAAGACTATTGTGCAACATACCCACAGTACATACATACACTGTTCGATGATTGTATCTAGAGTTAGAATTTAAATTCCTGTTAGAGGCTGATTTATGATTGATGTCGAGTGAGTAGGATATTTTGCATATATAAGTGCACTGCTATAAAGTACTTGTGAGAGTAATGATAGTATAGAATTACAAAGCCGTCAATACTCACAAGGGCTTTTCACAGTCAAAATACATATCAACTTGTCGTTGGTACTGTGCTTTTCGTATTTATTTGTACATATAGGCAAAGTACATTAGGAAAACGTATAGGGGAAGCTGCTGTCAAATGGGCCATGCTGTCAAATGGGCCTTCATGTTTATTTCGACTAATCCTTGTCAATTT